>VTWG01001384.1:0-16279 GCA_008817895.1 Anopheles fontenillei | reverse complement strand
TGATTGTGGTGCGAAGGTGTGAAGGTGCCTGTTTGCGAAAGCGCCCGACGTGGTGGAGGACGCAACGACGACGTATCGGTTGGAAAAGTCAAATAGTGCATGATTTTATGTGCTGTGTCACGTGTGCCAGTAGGGGGTGGACGTTGGGAAAGAGATGTATGAAACACTAGAATTACCTTGGGTTTGATGTGTGAGCGTATGTGTGTGGTTATTCTGCACAATGACTTACGATCGTGCGGTGTTGCCCTCTCAGTGAGTTAACAAATGATTTTATCGTTCGGTCGATTTTGTGAACGGTTTTAGCTAGCGGGATAGGAGAGAAGGCAAAATAAGGAACAATTTGTGGTTACAAAATCGACTCAAAAACATAAAAAAGTTCAAAGTGAGAATGATTTTCTGTTCACCTAAAAGTGGTAGCGAAAGAGCAACTAACAGAAAATATTAATCGACGAGTTGCTGCTCCTGACTGCGCCTAAAGGTATGCAATGGTGCTACAGTTTGACAAGTTTAGTGTTTCTAAGGGTTACTAAGACCTTTATGGTAAGTTCAGAGCAACGTTTGATATTCCCTGGGAAGTATCAGTTGTAGAACTATGCCTGAAATATTGAGTTAGAGTGTCTTTTTCTTCTCGTTTTTTAAAAATACTCAATTTAACTCTGATTTAACAACCTTTATTATTTCCACAACTCTACTGATGGGCTCAAATTTACAGAGCGTATCCCTTTATTGCACCTCCACTGCAAATGTCAGCCAGATAATTCCATTAACGGTCAACCAAACACGAAAAGGACGGGAAAGGATGGGCCAACCAAAAGGGATTTGCTCGGTACGATTTGACATTAAATAGCAAGAAATATTGTGCACAAACTAACGGTGCCAAACATTAGTCACGCGGGGATTAAACTTACTTGTGCTCGTGTGTGTGTGTGTATATTGCTGCGTTTCAGGTTCCACAGTTTTATGGTTCCGTTGGGGTGTTCGGCTGTGTTTTCGCTGCGTAATGTCCGCGACCGTAGTGTACCGAGGCCAGTAGCCGCCCGATTGATACATTATCCAAATGTGCCAACGCTGGCACGATGGAACGGTCAATAGAGGCAGCACCAGCTGTATTGCTGGTCAGCCGATCGGTCAGCATAAGCCCATATTCCCAGTGTGCAATAACAAACTGGATGGTGGACGGTTAAGCAAAGCGACACAGCAGGACCGACGGAGGACGAAAGGCTAGCGTTTATGTTACCCATAAATGGCGTCTCGTTGCGTACACACCGATCCATACTGGGGCCCCTGGCCGGTGTCCCCCTTGAGGGGTGATTGAGATCGATCGGGTAGATAAGGAGGAAAAGGGAAATCAGAGGGAAAAGGGGAAATGGATTTCGGGAAAAAAACGACATTTCCATTGGTGGTGGGATATTCGGTGTGTTTTGCTTTTGCTTCTTTGGCCCCGGCCCTACAAACTCAAACTCCGGCGGGAGTTCCAAAGTCCTCAGCTTTGCCGATGTCCACCCGGTCACTCACACACAAAATGTACAACAATCCTACTTTGCCGCTTTTAATGTGGCCCTCGGCGACTTTGATTTTACGATTTATGTCCGTGGGCACTGATGGACGGTGTTGGAGGGTGTTTCATCGTGGTCCTTCGCTTAGTCTTCAGCGTTTCCCAGGCAAGGCAAGGATGGTTGTAATCCATCGACATCTGTATAGTAACAGCATTTAGATGTTTTCGATGGAAAACTTTTTCGGAGTTCGGAACACGGGATGTCTTGTTAGAAATGTTCTTTATTACTGCACAATGTGTGTGTTCTTGATCAACTCAATTCTTCTCTTTATTCCACTGCAGAGTGAAACAGTTGCATCGGTGGTGGCAGTGATGAAAACGAATGCTCAATAAAACGAAAAATCATAATTGTTGAGTCAATTAGTGTATTTAGCGTCCCGAAAATCGTTCCCGTGTTCATAACAACTCGTAAGCAATTCCCAATGATAGGTTTTAATCCAGTGCAGTGCTCCAACCTGACCTAAGTATTTGTGTGTGTAAGTGTGTGTTATATTTTTAGTGTGTAAATGTGTATAATGCAGTGCAAAAGTACGACTTAATATCAAATGTTCATTCCTAAATGTAAGCAAAAAAAAGAAAGAAAGAAAGTCGTTTCATGTGAAGCGTCAAATTCCGTGGCTCAGTGTGTAATGTGTGTTCGCGAAACCAACACACCGTCACGCCAGTGAATATGAGCAGCAAGCAGGAAAAGCCCGTCAGCAAATTTGGCCGAGGCAGCGCAAGCGGCTACCAGCAACATCCAGTGCTTCCGGGAATGGGCAGGTTAAATTGAATTAGTATCAGCAGGGAAAATCCCGTCCCACTCTACATTGACGAACCGGTGCGTCCAGTGTGTGTGCGTGTGTGTGTGTTTGTTGGTTAATTTCCCCCCCCCAAAGTGTAGCCAAAAAGAAAGCGAAGGTGTTGAGTGCAAATCGGTGGGAAATTCCTTCCAGTTCCGTGCGAGGGGTGTAAATTTAAATTTACACGAAGGTGAAATATATCCACTGCTTCCGTCACGGAAACGTCATCCCGGGCCGCAAACATGCCGTTCGGTCGGAAATCCCCGCTGGAGGCACTGGCCATGCCCGGTGCCATTATTGCGTACAAATACAGCCAGTTCCGGCAGCGCCGCCGGGAGGCAGCGAATCGGCGCGTGACGGAACGGGAGCTGTCGGCACTGCACACGAAAATTGTGAGTAATTTGCTTTTCTTTCTTTGTTTTTGAGTAGAGTGAAGGGAGGGAATTGTAATGTTTTCCCCCCCAGAGAATGAAACTGATTCATTCAAAAAAAAACATTTATAAACACTGTTGAGAGGGTTTTTCTCAACACTATGACGTAGATAATTGTGATTTAATTGAGTACAATTGCATAACTTTAGGCGAAAAAGATGGAAATTTGCGAGCTCTTTTATTTATCAGCTACCAATTTAGAATATTTAGTTTTATTTTGATAAAATAACTGATGGATGTGTTTTATTCTGGTCTTCATTAAACTGAACATTGCTCGCTTGAACCGTACAATTAAATTTTATTATTCTTCGCAAATCTCCGACAAGATGTACTAAAAGTGTTGAACGCCTAAAGGTATACTTTGATAAGATTATTATAATACCGCCGTATATACTAATCTTGAAACGTTTGCTATATTATTATGGGATATGTATGGCATTAAGAATCCATAAAACAGTAGCTTACTAAGAGATTGAAAACCAGCCCCTTTTTGCATACCTTTAGGCGCTCATAACGAACTGAAAATGGGTCATGCAAATTTACGAGTAAAGGTTTTTTTTTGGGTGAGTAGCTAAGAAAGAAAGGGCGATGCTCGAAAAGAAGTGAAAAATATCAACTTTCACAAAGTTTGATCGCAAGCGCATAATAGAGACCATTTTGACCACATGCCTTCCACTTCTCAATCAGGGCACAAAAGGCTCTAAAAACGGACAAAAGCTCCCTATTTTATTTCTAAGAAATCTAAACCGTTTTTGCTCTTTCTGTCTCTCGCTGCCTCTCTCTTGTCTTACAATATTTTAACAAAAGAAAACAAAAAGTACGTCTTCATAATCCATCGGCCCGAAACGCATAGATTGAAGCGTAATTTATCCAATCCCCTCATTGGAGGCGTTTTTGACACGCGACGCACATTCGTTCGTTCGGCTGACGTTCACACCGGTCTCCGGTGCGATAAGATTGACGATTGACGATGATGGTGTGTGTGTTGGTGGTTGATAAATCAATTTCTCACTCACGTCACCCGCGCACGGTAGCAACAGCAGAGCGAACAGCATCCCGCGTCTATATCAGATTGCCCCCGGAAACAACCAAAGACGCACCCGGCACAGCCCAGCCCACTCTGGGCTCTGGGCGACCCGAGTACTGGGAAAATGTAAAAATAGTTCACTGCTGCTCTCTGTGTGCCGCTGTGTGTGTGTGTGTGTAACAGGAGAAGCATGGGAAAAAGCACCAAGCTGCCTGCCATGTGTGCCGACCCACATGCCACGAGCCACTGATCGGCGTTAGCGAGCGGTCCACTTTTCTGCCTTCCAACGGGAGAGCGGGGATCAAACCAACACCCGTTCAACCTGCTGACTCCCTTTTTCTGCTTTTCCCTCAAAGCAGGCGTGTGGTGAAAGTTGCGCCATCCCGTGCGTGTGGGCTGGGAGAATCCGTTGTCGAACCGCCCTGGCATTAACGACGGATAAGCTTCGGCCGAACGGAATGGGGGGAAAATCACGTTTGGTAAATATTTGCCATTTGTGTGTATACAGCTCTGACGGGGGTTGGTGTGTGTGTGTGTGTGTGGGCAGGTTGTTGCTATTGTGGGACGGAAGTTGTGGGGGAGCTGGAGGAAATGAGAAGCACCGTTGAAGCGGAGGAGTATAGTTTCGATGGAGCTAGACGTTGTGTCGCAGGGACACTGCCATCCGATACGCCGTTTTTCATCGTGCTTTGTTGGTGTGTGTGTGTATGGGGACGCGATGTTTTGCATTTGTAATTTTATTGTTCATCCCACCCCGGGATTTTTCCCGCTGATGGTGGAAGAAATTACAAAGGCTCGATAGTGCGGGAAGGCACGACGATGATGATGATGATGATGACGATGAGGTGTGATGAATATGAATTATTAGTCGCCGCAGGATGTGGCTCTAGGTTTGGTGGTTTTTAATGAGAAGTGTGAGGATTAAATAAGAATGTATTAATGATAAAGACTGTTTGTAAAGTTTATTTATTGCCTTGTTATGATATTTTCCAAAAATGTGATAAAGTTTTCCGTAAAAAGCATTATAAATAATAATATTTTCGAATTGTCGGCTCCACTGTGTCTGCCAGTTTTCGCCTTCTTCACCAAGTGTTTGTGTAAGCTGCTCTAGATTGACATAGCGCACACACAAGTCCACCCCCCATACTGCTTCTTCGATGGTACACGAGACCTTTGCCATGTGCGTGGTCGGTGTGCAGCCAAGCTTCCCAAAAGCCCACGACCAAGAAAGTACGGAATTGGTGGCAAGTGCGTCGATTTGGGCTATAAATAATTTCTTCTCCATTTCTGCGTTGGCAGAGGTCGCATTTTTTTTTCGCCCTCCTTCCAATCCAGTAGAAGCTCCGGCTCTCCTAGAAATGGTTTACTCCAGCTCCAAGAACTTCGGTGCGGTGTTCATACCCGTTGGAACGTTTCTATTTTCTCGCCGAGCGTAGGTTGAGTCGGTACGATGCTGCACAAATTGAATGATCTAACATTACAGCGCGATAGCGCGGCGAGAAACAAACGACTGCCATTGGTACCGAGGAAGGGCCGGTTCTAGCGAAATGAAATCCTAGCAATGCGATCGCTCGCTCGTGGAAGATTTATCCGGCAACGTTGCGCAACTTTGGAAATTGGTTGGAAACTGCATTAGCGAACCGAACCCTGACGGCCCGGTCGGCGGAGAGCTGGGCGGCGTTGAAAGATGTTACCTTTTGCTGGGAAGTGGGAGTGATGTGCGTGGGATGTCATTCGTTTACGCTAATGAGCCACGTTTGTCTTGAGCCCCGTTTGGTGACGGCACAATCAGTCTTGTATTTTGAGAGATGCGTTGTCTCCGAAGGCTATGACTGACTAGCGAAAGGGCCATGCTGTTGGCAAGCCGATGGCATTGATAAATTCAATAGAGTTTGATTATTATTTTCTGGATGATGTTACAAAAAGAAGTCGAAAAGTTTATCAACTTACTTGTTCAACGTAATTTTCGCAAAAAAGTACTTTAATAAAATAATTTTCTTATTTTTTAGTGTGTGGATCATAGATATACAGTTCATATTTCCTCCATGTTTTTTCTCTAAGTAATCAAATTATTATTTTCATGGTTTTAGTACAACTTTTGTTACAATTCGCTTTGCTTCTTAAGAAAAGAGAATCCATCCTTTTAAAAAATGTAACGATTTATTTGAATACACAACTTCATCGACTCCTGCGACATTATTACTAAAACACTTGACAGGTGAAATATCTGACAGATAATGCTTTACGACAATCACCTGATGAACAATGTAAACAAATGCAATATACAATTCTGCAGCTAAATACATTCAATAACATTTTGTAAACTTTTTGCCTCAAAAGATACTCTTTTTTAAGTGATTATCTGTAAAATATATTCACTAAAGTGCTGGATTGTGATATTAGCTTGTATAAATTTGATGAGAATGAGAAGAGTACTCCTTAATCGCCGGTCTGTTTGCAACTGTGTATTCGTTTGTCCCATAGTTCATTACATAATTCATTACAAAGTTCATTCGTTTAGTTCGAGCAGTTCATTTCATGCAGTTCAAATTAGTCAAGTAGTTTTATCTATATCCTATGGTTTAGTTCCTTCTAATTCGTATGTATTTTCCTATTTGAATTCATATTTGAAATATTAATGTTAATCCAAAATCCAACATTTATTATCAAAAGGGCAAGCGCTATAGCTGCTCTAACCCATTAGCAAAGCGTTACTCCAAGCGTTACATGTCCACTATTGTATTTCACGCGGTGTGGTCGTGCGATGCGACACCATTAAGACCACAGCACTGCTTCACATTTCAAGTGTTGCCATTATATGAAAAAAGGAACAAACACTGAGTTGTCATTTATTGTCACGCTTGTCTTTTAATTTGTCCATTTCCATTTCATTCCGCTTCACTAATAAAACTGCAATTTCCTGGTCACAACCACCCGCATTCCCGGAAAAAAAACCCTTCCCAACGCTCCAATTCTAGTGAAACAGTGACACGTTGAGTAGCCCTCCCCCCTGGAGGCAAACAAAATGCGAATCAAAACAGAACGAACGAAATCGTAAACTCCCTTTTGGTTGGTGCAATCCTTTCGACTTACCCAGACAAATAAGCGACTTTCCTGAATGGTAAGGAGAGGGAGGAAAAAAAAAGAAAACTCTCATCTAGAGCTTTTTTTGCTTGCTGCTTGCTGCTTTTGCCTTCCCAACTCCGGCAAGTGTCATTCGTCAGCAGCAGTGTCAGGCGTTCGGGCGTCGTGCAGCCCGCTCGTGCTAGCTGTCGGCTTTCTTTCCGTCCACGTGGGAGACATAAACTTCCTCCGGTGGTGCGATAGGGTGGGATTTTCGTCCCGTTCGCTGCATGTCTTCTCCCCCAACCCCCCGCAGTGGGTGTGTTTGCTGACTTAATTTGTGTTTATCGTAAATTAAGCACAGGGATTTGTGGTGTGCAAAGAAGCTAGCCCAAATGGGAATGGGGTTTTCAGTACAAAGTAAATTAGTTCTATTTTGCTTCTGTTACAATGTGTTATTTTTGCTTGAAAGTAGCAGTTTAGTACATTCGTGTACCGTTCTATCCAGGTAGAACGATTTATCATTCCATTTCCAATAAATACATCTTCCACAGCGGTTGTGAACATTTACCTTCATCATGACAGTCTGATAAATAATTACACACGTGATAAGCAGCGCAATTTTGCTCTCCTTTTTTTGCCGCAATTCATCATTCCACCAAACCACCGCCACCCACATCTCGCATCTTATTTCCTTCAATTTCATTCCAATATTCCACCACTTCCTGTGTGGAAGTGCCAACACGGCGCTCAGTGTTCGAGTGTAATTTTTTCCATGAATTTCCCCGTTACACGTACAGTTCCTATCAACACCTCATTTCCGGGTGCCATTCCCGATGCCATCGGGTGTGTGTGTGTGTGTGTGTGTGTGTTTGTGCTATCGCACATTTCGGCTCATTGGTTGGTTGGGCAATAAATAATGAAACAAAACGGGTTAACCGGCTGTAAGCGTAAAGGACATGTGAAAAGGGGGAACCATGTTTCTCGAAGATTTTTTGCTCCGTGCTTGTTGAGAATTTAATGAGACTATCAGTAGGGCAGGTACTGGCTGGCAGTTTCGGGAGCAAGTCGAGCAGCCTTGTTAATGCTCGCGAAAGAGGGGGATAAATCGGGGCCCATTATGTAGCGGGCCCATGTCCGCCTCCCGTACATTATGATGTGGTTATGGAAAGGTACGGCGGTCTTGTGGTTTTTTCCTTCACTTTCTTTCCGTCCAGGGCCGACCTTCGGCGAGGGCTATGAATTTTTGATAAAAATGAACGGGAAGCAAACGACAAGCATCGCGTAACGTCCTGCAAAACTTACCATAGATTCCCCTATACCCTTTCTTGCGCCACTTCAAATGAGGTTTTTTCGGTGTGTTTGGGTTTAAAATTTTACAATTTATTATTAATTTGCATAAGAAACCTACCTACACACTATCGTGCGCGGCAGCTTCCAACCACCAGCCGGTGGCCTTTACTTTGGAAGCTGGGCGCAGCATTTTGGCATTTTAGGATTTTCGCTGCACCGGCAGTTGCTTTTGCTGCTGTTCGTGCGGCATCAGATTCTTCCCGAACGGTGGCTGCGGGTTGGTGCTGAGGTAGAACTTACCGCGCAGCGTCCGATCCGTGTACATGCCCATAAACACTTCCCGCGTCATGGTGCAGTTGTTGGTGTCTCGGGTCGAGCGGCTCGCTGCACCCGAGGCCGGTGCGTCGGTCGGTTCGCACCGCTCGCAGAGGAAGCCTTGCGGGCGGGTGAGCGATTCGGCAAAGTACTGCCAGGCGCGGGCATGGCTACAGCCAATAAATACACCCAGCCAACGGTTTTTGGCCAGCTCCTGTTGGGCGCAGCCCGGCTGCAGCGGGACGCCACCGTTCGGGTAGAAGTCGACGTGCCCGAGCGGCCACGGGTAGCCTAGCAGGCCGCCGTCCGTGTGGATGACGTCGACGAACTCCGCATCCTTGGGGCTGAGACGCTGGGAGGCACGCTCAAACACGTACAGCGGGAAGGCCGGATCTAAACCTGGACGGGTTTGGTAAGGAAGAATAGAAAGAACTTATTCAACGTGAAGGACACATTCGGGTCGTAGTGCAATTAATCAAAACAGTCCTCCCTGCTAAGGTTCTTCAACGCCATGTGGTGTCCGGCTTGTTTTGCTCTCGCTCCCGCTAAGATTATTGCTCTAGTTTTCTTGTCTGGAAGGAACAGCCCAGATACCGTCTGTGCCCATACTTTGCGTTGATTTATAGCCCACCGGCAAAAGTTTTGATGGCGAACGTTTTGGACGTCGCGATCGTAATGGGAAACCACCCAAGCTTTCTGGAGAGCTTTTTAACCCTGCGTTTTATGTGCGCTCGTACGCCACTCGTACCCAAACTATATATATCGAGTGGCAGTTGTGTCCCCCGGAATCCAGGTGCCAGGTCGAAGGGAGGGAAAAAAAGGGTCAGCAAACTATCGTGTGCCGTTCTTACGACGCTAGACGCGAATCTCGACAGTGGCTCTGACGGCGCCCACCGATGCTACTGTACTGAGCGTTTAGCGGACCTCGGGCGGGAGAAAGGAACGGCCCGAATGGAATGCGAGCAATAAATAAATAGCGTATAAATTTTTATCGTCATTTCCTTTGCGGCGAAATAAATAGCCTGTGCTGTGGCGGTTTCGATTCTCGGTGATGGGGACACAAACACACAAACAACCAGAGCAGAAAAGAGAAGAACAGTGGCCACAAACGATGATATAGTTTGGTTTTGGTTTGGTCCAGGAGGCAGTTTATTTAGTGGTTTTGTTTTGTTTTTTTGAGGCGAACGATGAGCCAGCCATCGAAATAGTTGGAATATACTAATGATTGATCGATTTAATATGATATTGATAGGATGCCTAGGGCTGGCAGCTGGAAGAGTGGAAAGTAGGGCTGGGAATGCGTTTCACGCGGAATTTAGGAACGGTTTGGGCTCCGTTTACGAGCTTATGATTTATTCGGTTTAGGGGAGTAGAGAGCACGATGCTTAAGCTGAATATTGTGGTTTAGTTTTTTTTGTGTGTGGTGTCTATTTTGCAGGGTTCTTTGAATTGGTTTTTACTTTTTTCAAGTATTTCACCTAGATCAAATTGTTTTTTTTATTTTATAGAAACTAACCATAAATATATTGTAACAATAGTTAAAAAATGTAAGAAACATTCAAAAATCGTTGGGAAGCTCATTATGGAAGGCAATGGCGATAAAAACTGTTCAACTAAAACAAGAAGAAAAAGTTCTCAAAGTTAACAAATAAAGAAAAATGTTTAAAGGCCGGGCTACATTGATCGTACTCGCAAGCGTAATTTTGATTTTCACTAGCGCATCTGGTGGCAGCTGACCGAAGCATTTTGCCAAACAACTTGAAGCCGCTTCAGAAAATATGTTATTTTTCCTTGTTTTTTACTTTAACTGGACTGGAAAAGCTATGCAATTGATAGATGAATATGTTGTTCACGTATTTCAGCCATTTTCGCATCAAAAAACGATGAAAAAACTACTTAATTTTGAAATCCGGCACGACCATTCCCTCGATGACCAAAAAAAGCTTCCACCAGCCGCCGCCAGATGCGCTAGTGAAAATCAAAATTACACTACGGAGTACGATCAATGTAGCCCGGCCTTAATATTTGTCTCTATTCGGATTGCCAGCATCTCAGTGGCGACAGAGCATTTTTTGTCTTTCTCTTTGTCTTTCTTTCACCATCATCCTCACGCACACGAGCTGTCAAACGCCAGCTGCTCTTAAGGCCAGGCTACATTGATCGTACTCGCAAGTGTAATTTCGATTTTCACTAGCACATCTGGCGGCGGCTGGTGCAAGCTTTTTTGGTCATCGAGGGAATGGTCGTGCTGGATCTCAAAAATAATTAGTTTTCCCATCGTTTTTCGTCATGAAAACGGATACAATGGTTGCAGGACATGTGCATCTACCTTTTACAACACTTTTCTTGTCCGATTTAAGTAAAAAACATGGAAAAATAACATATTTTCTGAAGCGGCTCCAAATTGCTTGAAAAAATAAAATGCTTCGGTCTGCCGCCACCAGGAGCGCTAGTGAAAATCGAAATTACACCATCGAGTACGATTAATGTAGTCCGGCCTTTACATATGATTAGCTATAAGGGAACATGTTGTAATGAATTAACTACAAGTGATCCCCGAAATAAGACCGAAATAAGTCTTGAAATTGATATAGAAAAAATGTCCCCAGACGTAAGTCCAAAACTTCGTTGGAGTGAAGAGTTCAAGAGTTAAAATCTGATGATATCGTGTGTATTAGTTAGAACAATGTACGATAATGTATTAAATTTATTTCAAAAGTCGTTTACATGACATAAATATTCGAGATTGAGTAGTTGGAGAATCTTTATAAATGTGTATTTAACGGTTTTCAGAAATAAAAAGAAATAAAAAATAAAATAAAATAAAACACATAAATTTCTTATAAATGACAGCTTTTAACTTTCAAAATCAAAGAGGTCGTATCTGCGAATCATCGTTACTCGAAGGAGTCGTATCTCCAGGGTTGCCTGTATAATAAATCTAAGAGATTCGTTAACATAGGCGGGCGATTTGGCCTCTGTTTGACAATTTGAACTCATTTTGAAATGCAAACGATATGAAGCAGGGCCTTCCTGCTTCCTTTTCCCCTATTTACTAAATTCACATGTAGTACAGGTTCCTTTGGGAATGTTTCAGCATCAAGACGAACTAATTTGTGCCGAACTGATGGCCTAAAAGCAATTCAATTATCCTTTAAAACTACAATAAAGTTGCTGGAAAGAGCAGTAATTTTGGATAATGAAGTACATTTAAACAGCTTCATAGTCTCATCTTTGCGAAAGCTTGTTGCGATGGCACAATGAATAATGCACAATCTTCTTGAAGAAAAAGGAGAAAAGCCTATTTGCTTTATAACGAAGGCCTATTTATGGCGCAAGAAAGTTTTCCATACTGATTTTTTGCAACAAAGAAGGAAACGGGGAACAAAACGCGATACAAAATCCACTACTCCAGTATGTGTGTGTGTGGCTGTATGCTACCTCCTGCATCATTGAAACAGATGAACTTTTGTTACAAGCTGCAGTGGTGTAGCGCAAGAAGTTTAAGGTTCTTTTTCTCCCATAGCCTTCCTCCCCCAAAGTTTGCTCACCGTCCAGAACTTTTTTCCATAATGAACCGGGACGCTGTGGCCACCTTATCATTTTCCCATTTCCTTTCCAGGAGCTTACGGTGGCGGCGTTTTACCATTGTTGAGTCTGCCCGCTTACCCAAAGCATCGTCGAGAACGGTTGCTTCCAAGTTTGTTTAATCCCACGGCTCAACCCCCCTCCCAACCAACCCAACTTACCGGTAATGCGGGGCAGCTTAAGGCCCCACTCGTTCAGCGTTTTGCCGGCGAATCCGGCCACCTCCGCGCCGAGGCTGAACCCGATCAGGTGGATCTTCTCGAGCGGAAACTCGGACAGCACCAGAAACCGCACGAACCGTGCAATGTAGCGACCGACGCGCGGCCCATTCTGCACCGAGTTCACGTACCAGGGCAGCGCGGTAAGGGGGCTCCAGTCGACCAGCACCACATTGTAGTCGTCGGCGGCCAGCAGCGCATCCTTCATCTGTTTGCTGCTTTCGCCCGCCCCGCCCGGCGCCCGCTCGGAAAAGCCGTGCAGATAGATGACGAGCGGATTGGTGCGGTTCAGGTGGGACGCCCGGAGGTGCTTCTTGTCCGACACGAACAGGGTGTCACCGGTGTCGGGATTGTGTCTGCGTGCGGATGGGGGTGTTTGGACACGGATTAATGGTTGCATATTGTCGGACTTGGGCCATTTGGGTTGCCGTGCGGTCTTACCGTGTGAAGAGAAAGAACTGTATATCCTTCGGCTCCCGGATGGGGCAGCAATTATCACAGTCACCGCGGGGCGCCGGCGAGTACATCAAAGGCAGACCACCTAGAAGATGGGATGGGAAGAAGAAGGAAATGATTATTTGATGGGTTTCAAAATAGAAGCTTCGAGGCAGAACGCTTTAAAGTTTGAAGCAATTTCATCCAAATGTTTATACGATTTCTATCTCCCGACATTATCTTTGTCCATAAATTGCCACTAATTATATGCAAACACACATCAAATGCTCAGTTAAATCCCCCTTTTGAATTAGGGATCATGTTTGCGTGAAATCGTTTTCGGCAAATCATTGCAAAAATCTGTTATTTCCCTTGTGTTTTTTTGTGTGTACGTCTGGTGTGTGATTTTAGGTAATTTCTCATACCAAAATGCTTCACTGCCGGACAGTTCCAGGTTTATGGTCTCTAGCCCCCTCCACTCTGCACACCTTTATGATGACACGAACAGGCAAAAAAACACGAACCAAAATGTCATTCCTACGAGTTCCATTAGCTAATTGGAATCGGAACGGGAACCCGAAAAAAAAGAAAAACACAAAACCGATGAGTAACTGTCGGTGTGGAGCTCGGCTTTTTTAATTATATTTTTATACCTGGCCGGGCAAAGCAGGGCGCCGCAGGGGACTGGTATACTGCTTCCAAGAAATATGATAGTCCGATTTGGTACACAAATCTGGAGTGGGAGTGTTTGTGCTGCTTTGAAAATAGCGAGCGATAAAGTAATTAGTTTATATTGCTTCGCAAAAAAAAGACACTAAAGGAAACAGAGTAGTATTTCCTGTGCACACCTGCGTTCAGCGTCAATTGGGAAAATTAACTTGAACCTAAATCAATAGCGTACACCAAAAGGAGTGCTTTTCTTCAATGCTGCCTGTCCAAAACTTCCATCTTGACAGGTGGTGAGCAATGTAATCGAATTAATTGATGGATGGGAACTTTCAAATGCAACATCATCACCACCACCATCACCTCAACAGCAGCAGCAGCACGGAAAAGCAATCGACGCTGCTAGACTTCCCTTCCTGACCTGACAGCAGTTGTCGCAATCTATCGAGAACATGTCGCCAACAACGACACACACACAAACACACCTACCGGGTGACATGGTGCAATGGGTTCGTCAGTCAAATTTGTCCCCGGAAGTGGGCCACCATTGCAGCAAGAAGCACGGCGACACTGACACATTGCTCGTTGGGCATGTTTTGCTTTTCTCTCTCTNTGTTGTGGTTCCCGGGTGTCCCGCCCCCCCCCCCCCCCCTGAAGGTATGCAAAGAAGCGACTAAATATGGTCTAATAAAGGAACAAGGCAGAGGACCAAACAAAAAAAGAGGGAACACGTAATGGCTGTCAAAGACTTGTCACGATCACCCACTATTGAGGTGAGACGACACCAGAGTGCAATGGAAAAGTCGGTGGTGGCGTTGGTTTCGAGCTGTGTGTGCTCGCGTTCGGCTTGTTGCCAGCGTTGTGGTTTTTGGAAGGTACACAAAGGATGCGGTTTCCTTTTTTTTGGGCGAAAGATATGCCTGGAAGATGAATTCTTAACCTAGATTTTGAGTCAGCTATGGCAAAAAGAGCACAAGGCAGAGTAGGAATTGCACCGGAAGGCCCGGTTTGTCGTTGCACATCGTTTGCTGCATTTCATTAGTTTTCAGTGGTGTGTTCTAAAAAGGAAAAAAAGGAAACGACAGCTGAGAACAAGGATGCTGTGTGTTTCGTTTGCTTTTGGGATCTGATGTCTGGAAGGCACAAAAAAGGAGGCAGCTTTCTTTTTGTGCCGCATTTTCAGTTAGTTTTGTGCATTAGTGCATACGTGCGAAACGTTCGGATTCGATGTTGGTTGTTTATGTTCGTGTTTCGAGTTGTGTTGCCCGTTGTAGGATCAAATGTTGAATTTAGGTCACTGTTCCTGTTCGATGTTTGATTCTTGTTCCTTTTTTTAGATGGCTTGTTAAAGGATTAGCGTTGTTTTTTTTAGCTTATTGATACATCTCCGGGGTTGGTTTTAGCTCATTCCGCCTCCAGAGATTGTGTTCAGACTTAAAAACGCCTAAAAGTATGCAATATCTTTACAGTAGAATATTCCAACAGGATTCCAGGATTGAAAGTGCAATAGGAATTTTGTATCTAGTGGAAGCATTAAAACGTTGACTAAGTAACGTGTATTGCATATTTTTAGGCGCTTGCAAACTGACAAATTGAGATATACATAATGAAAAATCGCCTTTTTCATTAAAGAATTTGACGCATTGTAATTTACTCCTCATTTTCGTCAAAACAATTGTTCATTGAAAATAACATCAATGCCCATAAAAGTTATTTGTAACACCCGATCATAAATAGAGTGTGAAAATTCCGCACCGCCCACAGGTCAACATACTCCGCTGCTGTCACTGACATTGCACGACCGGGTTGAAAAACAACCAGCGCATTTCCCCGGAAAGAAGCGCATTTCCTCGCACCCACCCTTTCAATAAAGCTAACTTCAAGCCTACAGAGGAAGGAGACAGGAAAGCGCCTCCGAGACCGCCAGACCCAGGCACAAAAACAAACCAAACACAAAGAAGAGAGCGGGAGGGTAACGGTTTTGGCGTGAAGCTTAACGATTTCCGATATGCAAATTAATTTTACACCGTCGTTCATCCAGTTCCAGTCCTTCCCTCCCCAGGTGCTGCTGATGGCCTGGGGTGAATCCCATTCTTGGCACCCAGGGCCGAGCTATTGTCGAACGGCCGAAATTAGTCATTTTGTAACGCTCGCTAGCCCTCCCCGGTCTCCCCGGTCTCTCGGAAAAAAGCAGCGCGACCGAGTGGAGCGTTGCGTTTTGGCGTCGAAAGCGTTTAGCTTCGGCAAACGGCGGCCGGTGTGCTGTGCTGGATTGGACAGCAGCGTACCTTCGGACCGGTAAACCGGTTACGGACATCCTCAATCACGAGTTGGCACGAACTGCACAACACCGGAAATCACGTGTCTCCCGTGTGTATACTTTGTTTTCGCTCACGTTCTGCTTTTTGCGTCCTTTCCTCCCATCGGTGGCATTGGAATAGTATTTTGAAGCCGTTTGGCAACACTGGCAAAGCACCGTACCGCTGATGAAAGGGGGCTTCGGTACGCCCCTTTCTTTTCCCAGTAACGTATTGCGACGGAAATCGTCCTTCGTCGATACAATCGGTGCTCGAATGCAGTACGCTGCCCGTGGTGTTGGCAATTGTGCCTAATAAAGCGAACGGGGACCAGTGCTGCCAAATTATGCAGATCAATTGAGTGGTCAGTTTTTCAGGCTGGAGTTTTGCACTGGTCGCTTGCGGATGGGTTTGGTTTGATGGGAGTAAATTAGTTTTTATGGGAGCGTAGAGAAAGTAAAAAGGTATATTTGGAACAAATTCAAAATTACCTGACCTAACTACAATGTTTATCTTTGGAGTGTTAAGTACTACTATCAACTACTGCAAACAACGACCAGCCGGAGCAAACGAAGGCCAATCAGTTTTAGATCACTTTCAAAATATTTG
>VTWG01001381.1:0-24077 GCA_008817895.1 Anopheles fontenillei | reverse complement strand
AAATGTTGGCTTCTTTGATGGCGAAAAAACGCCAACTTGATGAGGACCAACACCGTTTGCCCGCGGGTAAAGCAACAAGGAGCAGCGGAACCAAAACGAACGGTCCTAAAGTTTTGCAAACTTGCTATCGATTTTTTTTTACGCCACTGGCACGTTGGTCCTCCCTCTATCATGGGCGCTATTTTACGAGGCACGGCAAGGGTATGTGGAGGGGTGTGCAAGCTAGGGGTTGCTTTCCATCCACCGCAGACCACCCCCCAGTCACACACACTCACACAAAAACACCCTCTTCTGTTATACGTGGAAAAAGGGGGATCCTGCTGTTCTCCCGCGCACACGCACACATACACAAACACTCCCCCCCCCCCATGGTAGGCGTGCGAAGAGCGAGAAAGCGAGATACTGTCGGGTACTCCTCGGGCCAGAGAGCGTGACGGAGCAGTTTTCTTCCTTCCTTGCTTCCGCTGGATTTTAAATGTCCTGAGCGCGCGCCAACACCCGGAAGGAAGCAAACACACATACACACACACACTCACACATGGACACAGAGGGAGGGCACGAAGCGGTTAGAGACCGGCGCCGTCACGAATCCTACCGACGCCGAATGATTGGAACGTGGAGCCGGCGTCTATTTTGCATCACATTGGATCGAATCTTTTGCACAACTCACGAACAATTTTGAAGGTAGTTTTTATCAAACAGATTAAAAACATTTAACGCACAACATTTAATCTTGATCAACATAAATATTTAATACAATTGACACTTACAATGCACCTTCGTTTTAAATGTTTGAACTCTGGATATTCGCTCTTTCCGTGGGAAAAACAAATGCACAAGCCAAATCACTCCACTTGCACGCACGACAGTTTTCTGAATATGATTTTAACGAATTTAAACACTTCTGTACCCAGCTTTACCGTGTAGCTTTCTTCTGTTTACGGTTAACTTTACTCCACGAGGCACACGCACGTACGTCCGCTCGACTTCGCGGTCTGATTCGAAATGAATGTTTTGCAATGAAGGAGCTCGAGTGAATTGCTCGAATGAACGGAAGCTTCCAAACACGCTGCTGTCAAAGTTGGACAATGAGCAATCACGCAGCATCATTTGACCCGGTGTGCAGGGTGTGTAAATATGAAACCGTTTTGGTTGATGTATGAAGTAAAAAAAATATATATAAAACAAAAATATGTTTTTATCTAATTTACTTTGTTTGCTTTATGTACAGTTACAAAAAGGAGCTGATTTAACTGATTATTATGTTTTTGAAATAGCGTAAAATTTAACAGTTCGTCTTTCCTAGGACAAAGTTACTATGATAGTGTTTTTTTGTTCACCATGATTCAATGAAAAATTAGTTTTCTGCAAGTAAAAATGTGGAAACTTTTTATACTTTCCTAAATAATTCCTGTTCAATTTTGCTCAATAATTGTGCACGAAAACTTATTGAACTAAATTTTTGAATTAGTTTCTGATTTGTTCTATGTGTTTGCTTGAAAAAATAACCGCTAGTAAGAGTTTTCTTGCAAGTGCGCCTAAATGTATGCAATTGAAACTGCTGCTTTCGCCATTCGTCGTTTGCTTTCAAATGTGTGAAGTTGTTATTGTTTACTTGTACCGGTGGTGATATTAGATTCCTACGTTTTTAGTGCTAATTGTAGACGATTGCTTTTAAAATACCTCTCACGGCTGTAATTTAAGCAGTAAGTAAGCAGTCAAACATTTTATTGTGCAGGACATCAAAGAAAATTCGTTGTAACGGTTTGTTGATGTGCACTACTCGCCCCTTCACGATTTCCAAATTTTCTTTCCCAAACTTACACTCAACGTAATTACTATTTACAAAATGCATTAACATATTTATTGAAAAATATCAATCCACCTCCTTACTTGCGCATAACCCTAACCCTGCGCGAACGGCGAGTTGGAGTTCGTGGTGAGGAAATATACACCATTCACACCACGTCCACGGTTCGACGGCTCGCCGCCCATGTTAGCGTTCGCACCGCTCGGGGTACAGCGTCCCTGCAGAATCTCGGCATGGTTGGCACAGCGCGTCGAGCGGAACCCAACCGACGACGAAACCGACTCGGCGTAGAAATTGTTCACCCGGTTGTGCGCACAGATGCCGGCCACATCCAGGATGCATCCCGGCTGCGAGCGGCCACCGTTCGGGTAGAAGTTGGCGTGCGCCAGCGGCTGATCAAACCCAAGCAGACCGGCATTGGTGAAGATGGCTTCTGTGTACTGCGCATCGTTGGCGCCGAACAGATCGGCCTGTCCGTTCGAGAACAGCGGACCGGCCGGGTCCAAACCGATGATGGTGTTCAGCTGCCCGTTCTGGTGCTTACCGGCGTTGGCCGCCACGTGCGCGCCCAAGCTGTGGCCGATCAGGTTGATGTTGTTGCGGGACGTACCGGTAGCGGACACGATGGTGTTGATCATGCGCGAAATCACCTCCCCGACAGCGCCCACCCGGTTGCGGGCGGCAATGTAGTTGATCGTCTGCGAACCCGCGCCCCAGTCCACGTTCACGATGTTGAACTCACCGACGCGGATGAAGTGATCCTTGATGGCCCAGTGCAGGCTGGCATCCTCGCCCTCCAGGAAGCCGTGGATCAGGAAGCGCGTCGGATGGGCCGGATTGAAGTTGCTGCCGGAAACGGAACCCGCATCGTTCCAGCGGATCACTTGCGGGTGGACCGGATTGCGACGGGTGTACAGGCGGAACACAACGTCCGTCAGCGGATCGAACAGCGGCTCAACCTCATTGTCACCCTTGGGCACATCGTACGGGTTAACGTTGATCAGGCGCAGCCTACCGTTACCGTCGGGAATCAGGGCCCACGGGTGGTTGCTCTCGACCGGGGCAGCACTGCCCAGCGCGACGAGCCCAAGAACGCTTAGTATCACCGTAGCTGCTTTCATGTTTGCGACGACTAAACCAGTGCGGACCCCCGGGGGACGCTTTTAAAGGACAGAGAAAGAGCACGTTCCGTTCCGCTCGGCGTGGGGCGCAGCTTATCGACCGTTCGGTAGGGGGAATTATCCGGCGCTGCAAAGTAGATAGCGCACGCTATCTAATCCTTTGCTGGCGTTCCCTTCCAGAAAGTTGTACACCGCGCTACTGCTGCTGCTGCGTAGGGATCAAGCAATAAAATACGCCTTCGAGGGAGGCGTATGACAAAGCAGCTACCGGGCATACACACGCACACCAAAAATAGGCACTGACGTCAAAGGTTGATAATTAATCGTGCTTACATATAAGCCTTATTTATTTCTACAATTACACACAAAAGCCGTGTGTGGGGCGTGATTCCTTCTTTTCGTTTATCCCAGCGAGAATGGAGCCGCCGCACGGGTCGAGAGCGTGAACACACCCTCGGTGCCGGTGCCGAAGTTGGACGGTTCGCCACCCATCGGACGGCTGGCACCCTGCACGGAGCAGTTACCGGTAAGGATCTCGTCGTACGAGCCGCACCGAACCGACGTGAAGCCACCGGACACGATCGACTCAGCCAAAAACTCGTACGCACGACCGTGCGCACAGGCGCCAGTAATGTCAACGCCACAGCCCGGCTGGGTACGGCCACCGTTCGGGTAGAACGACGCCTGTCCCAGCGGCAGATCGAACCCAAGCAGACCCGCATTGGTGTGGATCGATTCCACGTACTGTGCATCGTTCAGCGTCAGGCGATCGTTGCTGTCCAGCGAGAACAGTGGCAGCGCGGGATCCATTCCGAAGATCGTGTTCAGCCGACCGAACTGGAAGAAACCGGCATTGCCGGCCGCGTGCGCGCCGAGACTGTGGCCCGCAATGCTGACACTGGCGAACGTGATGCCCGTGTTCGCCTGCAGGAAGTTGATGAACGTCGACACCACGTTACCGACAGCACCGACGCGTGCGCGAGCAAACGGATAGTTGATCGTCTGCGCACCGACACCCCAATCGACGGTGAACACGTTAAAGTCGCCCCGGTCCAGCCACGCATCCTTCAGGATCATGTTCACCTCCGAGAAGCCGTCGTTGTTCCAGCCGTGAATGATGAAGCGGGTCGGATGGGCCGCATTGAAGTTCGAGCCGGACAGCGAACCGGCATCGTTCAGCGCCACAACCTGTGGCGTGTCGCGGTTGCTGCGGGTGTAGAGCCGGAAGATCGTATCGGTGGCGGCAGTAAAGTGAGGCTCCGGCACGGTTTCGTCCATGTTGTACGGGTTTAGGTTGGCCAGATGTAACCGTCCATTGCCGTCCGGGATTAGCATCCAGCTATCCGGGGCAGGTGCGGACAGGGAAGCTGCACTAGCTGTGGAAGAAGCTGATATGAGTAACGTAATGTTTCCCGACAAGCCTAAACGTCTTACCAGCGGCCACTAGCCCAAGCAGCAGCAGAACGGCACTGTACTTGTACATCTCGAAGCAGGTAGCAGATGTCGACTGGTTTAATCTGACTGACAGCAATCCGTAGTTTAGGAGGGCGGTTTTATAGCACCCTCAAAACACACCAGTGCTGGCGTTCGCACCTCCCCGTCTCAAGGTCCTATTGGAGACGAAAGCAAGTATACACAAAAAAGGCAACGAACGAGCCCCCTTATCACCACCTGCACCGATTAGTAGTAGATTCGAGAGAGTCGAAACGCACAGCACATTAAACTGGGAATTTGGAAGCGGTGTGGGAGCTGTTCGAATTGGACAATTGGTGTCCTGTGCTACTGTGTTGTTGTCGGCTGATGAAAATTGCAGCCTGCTTCGATTGGTTCGCGCACATACGCTCGTGCGACAGTCGCACGGATGTCTGATAAGCTTCTGTTGGGGGGCAGGTGTTTTTATTGTTTTATTGATAGGGAATTTCGGTGCGTATTTCGCACCTAACAACAATGTCATGTGTGTGCAAAACAAATGCGAGGAGGAGGAAGTTCATAAACTTGTTTTGGCTTTCTGAGCTATGCTGTTGACAAAAAACGGAAAGGGTGTGGTTTTGCGCTCTTTGCGTAGGATACGCGTTTTTAGCACAAACTGCTTATCTACTAATCGGTCTTAGTTCTTTATGCATGTGCGTCGAGCTGCATAGCCAGCCCAGATGACATTTGCGAGCATTATCATGGAGCTTTGGAGCTAATTTTCTTTAAATTGGTGCCTCAACCATATCTTGAAGGGCTTCATTTTAAGAGAGTTTTAGAACAACCCTTTTAATACTGACCTAAACACCAAATTTTCACAAAATAACGGCGCCATTTGCCTTCTTGCTTCGTCAAACACTACAGTAAAATGAATGTAGCATGAAATTGAAGGCATTGTCCATCGATGGAAGAAAGTTATAAACACGCAAACACGAAATCTTGGCACTTTTAACTCGGATCATCACATATAAATCCACAAGTTATGGTGTTCCGAATACCAATTGAGCAGTTCTTAAGTACAAATTTAGAACAAATGTCACTTGGAACGGCGAGATGGATGTTTTTAGTACAACCAGCTTATCTACTAATCGGTCTTAGTACTTTATGCACACTCTTCGAGCTGTAAACCCACGAGACACGTGACAATCGTACATGCAGTCGTGTGGTAGGTATTTCACGATAAGGCATGGAATCCTTCTACGTATGATTGGCGGTCAGTTCAATGTTAAAACCGAAACCAATTCCAATCGTCTGACGTCTAGATTAACACAAATTCATATCATAGGTGACGTGTGGTACGATAACCGATTAATAATGCGCTAGTGACAGTTACCCGGTGGTGATAAGTAAATTCGAGACCGGTATAAAAGCTTCGATCGATTAGCTGATGTAGTTTGATCTCTGTGACGGTCAACGGTAACGACCATGGCACGGGCAGCGATTGTTATTTGCGCTTTGCTCGCAGTACAGCTGTTTGGAGGTAATACACTGAAATGGCGGTCAACTTCTTACCTGGTTGGTAGTAATATCTTCATTTGCGTTTAGCGTACGCTGCCGACAGCTGGAAGCTGGTTCCTGACGAGTCCGGCCGATTGCGTTTGATCAACACCAATCCGTACGATATCCCGGAGGGCGAAAGTGAAATCGAACCCCTGTTCACCCCGGAGACCGATGTGATTTTCCGTCTGTTCACGCGCCGCAATCCGGCCCACGGCCAAGTGCTCCAGTGGAACAATCCGGCCTCGGTGCAGAACTCCAACTTTGTCGCCTCGCACCCGACGCGCTTCACCATTCACGGCTGGAACGGTGGCGAAACGTCCGGGCTGCATGCAAACATCCGCCAGAACTATCTCAGCGTGGGAGACTACAACGTGATCGCCGTGGACTGGGGTGCAGGAGCGCAGACGGCCAACTACATTGCGGCCCGCAATCGTGTCGCTTCCGTGGGTGACATTATCTCGCGCATGGTTAACACTCTCGTGTCGGCCACGGGAACGTCGCGCAACAATATCTACCTGATCGGACATAGTTTGGGTGCGCATGCGGCTGGCAATGCGGGCAAGATGCAGAACGGGCAGCTGAACACGATCGTCGGTCTGGATCCGGCGGGACCGCTGTTCTCGCTTTCGGATTCGGATATTATGGCACCGCGCGACGCTCAGTACACAGAAGCCGTCTTCACCAATGCCGGTCTGCTGGGTTTCGATCTGCCGCTGTCGGATGCTAACTTCTACCCGAACGGAGGTCGCTCGCAGCCGGGCTGTGGTATCGATGTGTCTGGTAACTGTGCCCACTCGCGCGCTCACGAACTGTACGCGGAATCGGTTTCGACAACTGTTGGATTCCGTGCGACACGTTGCGCCAACCATGGCGAGATTGTGGCGGGACAGTGTACGCCAACGGGCAATGCAAACATGGGTGGTGAACCGTCCAACCAGGGCCGTGGTGTAAATGGCATGTTCATTGTCTCCACCAACGGTAACTCTCCGTTTGCCCAGGGTTAGGTAGTTTTCGAATCTGTGTGTAAATAGAATCCTTTTCAATAAACAAACGACTGCAAACGTTAGCTTAAGAATGCAGTCATTATTGCCTCTCTTGAAGACTCATCGTATGATGTAGATGGGCCTGAGCCGAACTGTGTAGGATATCTTGTACAGCTTGTCCCCTTAAAATGTGTAAACCTTCGAAAATAAAGATGACAATTACGTATCGATGTAAGTCTCGAAAGCCTGTGTAGGCCGGTATGACCACGTAGGACGTAACGCCAAACAGAAAACTATTCTCTTAGTTATTTTTAGTACATATCAGTTCTTCTGGCATGATTACAGGGCTACGCAATTTAACTTCGTGTGTATACAATAAAGGGGATGATATGTCTGATGCAGGATGCGCGCATTACTTTTTTTAAAGACAACGCAATTATCACGTACTTCTTAAACCCAAGGAACACATCTAAGAAAACTACTTCAGAACCCATATTGTTCCTGGAACTAATCTCAAACCAATGTTGACTGAAACTTTTACAGATCCCATACCAGTCTGTGAACTTGCTTTGGTCTTGGAACTGATATCTAACCCATATCCGTCTTATCTTGAAACAAAACTGGACCTGGAACTCAAAATCCTTACCAATCCTAAAACTGATCCCCAACCGTTCCAATAACTTCCACTGATACTGATACTGAACTTACTCTAATTCAAGAACTGTACCTGGATTGTTAAAGGAATTTATAGCAAATCTGTCCAAGTCCAAGAATTGATACTGTACCGATTCGATTCAGTTCCTAGTTCCGCTACTGGGAACGAATCAATCCTTAGTAATTCGCGTTACCCCTTACAATGTTTTGACTGCAAAGTTTAATTAGCTCCTTGCCTAGCGACGCAGTAGTCGCAGTAGTAGACGTCGATCGATTTAGATCCACGATCACGTCTCCCATACGAAGAACTGGTTATCTTGCAAACCGAATAATAATTAAAAGTTTGTTTTCTAACCTGATTATGGTTAGATTAGGTTAGGGCTAGATCAACTCTGATGTCTAAGCGAGTCAAAGAAGAAGAAGTTGTCCCACCCTACTCGAAAGCCCTCAGCATATTTGAACCATCATCATGACGTCAGTCAGAGGGCTGGAAATTCCCACCTAAATCAGGAGCAAAACATTGGACTGGACCCCCCAGGCTTTATCGCCTTCAGCATTTACTCTATCTCCCATGATATTGGTGATATCTTGACCTCTCCCACCATGGGTTAGGTTATAAAATGAGTTGACCCATTTCATCCACTTAAACAGTTGTTTTCACCGTGTTTAACCATTGACTTTGTTTGTACAACAACCATGGTTCGTGCAGCATTTGTGCTGCTTGCTACGCAGCTGCTTCTCGTTGCGTCCCTCCCGGTGGATCACTCCAACTGGCATCTCGTACCGGACAGCGATGGCAGGCTGCATCTGGTCAATATCAACCCATACGTTCTTCCCGACGACTCGTTCGTTCCAAACTTTGTCCCAGAGCAGGACCTGATCTTCCGGCTGTTTACCCGCTCGAACCCAACCACACCGCAGGTTCTGGAGTTTGGCAATGCCGGCTCTATTGCGGCATCCAACTTTAACCCGGCCCATCCGACCCGCTTCACCATTCACGGCTGGAACAGCAACGGAAATGATGGCATGAACACGAACATCCGCGATCGGTATCTCAGCATCGGTGACTACAACATGATCAGCGTCGACTGGAGTGCTGGTGCTGTGAACCCGAACTACATTGCGGCCCGCAATGCTGTCGGGCCGGCAGGTGCGGCGGTAGCTTCGTTTATCGATCAGCTGGTTGCTGCCGGTGCTTCCACGGACAATATGTACGTGATTGGGTTCAGTCTGGGTGCGCACGTTGCCGGCAATGCCGGCAAGGGCCAGAATGGGCGTGTGAACACGATTATTGCACTCGATCCGGCTGGGCCACTGTTTTCTCTTGGACAGCCGGATGCCGTTTCCCCGGCCGATGGACGGTATGTGGAGATGATCATGACCAATGGTGGCTTGCTGGGTAGCAGTACACCGATGGGACAGGCCACGTTCACACCGAACGGTGGACGTACGCAGCCTGGTTGTGGAACGGACATTGGCGGTGGTTGTGCTCATGGACGGGCGCCCGCTTACTATGCTGAGTCCATCACTAGCTCGGTGCCGTTCCGTGCTACGAGATGCGCCAGTATGCAGGAGGTTGTCGAGGGCAACTGTACGCCAAGTGGACCGGACGCGAACATGGGTGGTGAGCCTTCGAACTATGGACGCGGTGTTACCGGTGTGTACTCCCTTACCACGAATGATGGAGCGCCGTTTGCAAGAGGGTAGATAGAGAATGATATTTGAATACAAACTGTAGGATATTTTCTGAATGTAGTTTTTTGTCTTCATTCATTTCAATCGCTTTAATATTAGACTTTATTATTATTTATTTAATACAAAATGTACAATTTTTTTGAACTTGTTCTTTTGTGTGGTATGCATTGAGCTATTCATCTTATGCATTAGCATGCCTGCACCTAAAATGGGTTCTCGTGTTCATTGGGATCGAAATCGTTCATAAACAGGACTATCCGTTCTATCCGGTTATGTACTAAACCTATTAAGCGTGTTGAATTAGGTCATCTAGACCACTTAGATTGTTGCCTTAAAGATGAATGGGAAAACTTTTGATAGATGATCGATAACTTTCGTGGATCGATCGATGTCTTTCATATTTCATAATACGCTTTTCAATTAAAAACTATAATTTGTTCGTATTTGTTTGTAAAATATATCTATTGGAACTGTTCTAGTAGAATTTAAATTGAAATGTAAAATTTAAAGGTAAAAAATTATTGAAAAATGTTCGACTTTATTGATTTGCAATATCACTGGTTAACCCCGTGCAAACGGACTGTTGGCATTGGTGGTGAGGAAGTACACACCGTTCACACCACGGCCAATGTTGGACGGCTCACCACCCATGCGAGCGTTAGCGCCCGACGACACGCAGTTGTTGTTCAAGATCTGGTCGTAGTTACCGCAACGGATGGAGTTAAATCCACTCTGAGCCGGACGGACCGACTCGGCGAAGAACTGATGAGCACGGCTATGGGCACAGGTACCCGCCAAATCTACACCGCAACCCGGCTGGCTGCGACCTCCGTTCGGGTAGAAATCAGCCTGACCAAGCGGCAGATCGAAACCCAGCAGTCCTCCGTTCGTGTGGATAACCTCAACGTAGTTAGCGTCTCCCGATGCAACACGATTTCCAGGATCGTTGATGGAGAACAGCGGCAGGGCAGGATCCAAGGCAACAACCGTGTTCAGACGTCCACGCGACACACGCTTGCCAACAATACCGGCCGTGTGTCCTCCCAAGCTGTGTCCAGTGACGTACACGTTGTTGAACGACATACCTCCGCTCTGGTTCAAGAAATCGATGAAACGGGCGACAGCAGCTCCCACAGCATTGATGTGATTGCGGGACGTGACGTAGTTCGGGTTCTGCGCACCGCCACCCCAGTCAACGACGATCACGTTGATGTCGGCACGGTCCAAGTAAGCGTTGCGGATAGCCACATTCACTTCCGATCCTCCGTTGTTGTTCCAGCCGTGGATAATGAAACGCGTCTGACGACCACCGTTCCAGTGCGGTCCAAGCGTACCAGCATTTCCAGGCGTGATGCGATGTCCACTGTTGCGGTTGTTACGCGTGAACAGCAGGAAAATCGTATCCGTATCAGCGTTGAATAGCGGAGCCGGCTCATCCTGGCTGCCCAGGTTGAAGGGATCGGTGTTCACCAGATGTAGACGACCATCACCATCGGGGACAAGCTGCCAGTTCGACTCGTAACCCTGTTCTTCGTTAGGAATGTGCTCTTGACCAACCTCTTTGTAGGGCTCAGGAATATGTTCAGGACCATCCTCTCCGTAAGGCTCAGGAATATGCTCCGGGCCATCCTCACCGTACGGCTCAGGAATATGCTCGGGGCCTACCTCCTCATTAAGAGGAAGGGCAGTAGCTGTTGTGGAAGTAGAATCAACAATAAAATAACGTTTTTCTACTACAGTATGATCTACACTTACCTGCCGCTACGCACAAGATCAGCAATGCGAAAAGCTTCATCATGGGTCGGTACTTCCCCGCTGACTAAAGAAAAATGGCCTTCAGGTTCGTTTTTATATGAAGTCGAAAGGATTCGGAACGCCAGTGACGTGCGATAGATTTTTCGAACAAAAGCTCTAAACCTCCCTCTATAGTGTACTAATCTAATCGCATCGATGAAGGATTGGAGTTATTTTTGGAGGGCCATAAACCGCAATAGAGTTGGCAGTGTGGTCCGATAGACCGTAGAAGATCCGATAAGAATTACGATTATTGTGCAGAAATAAAATGAAACCCCCTGTTTACGGATATCGTTTTACTTGTGATTTGATAAATCATAATTATAACGACGTATTGGACACGTTTTGTTTTTTTTAATTAGCCAGATATGCAGGTAGCACTGTCAAGTCGTATGTGTGTTGGGTATGCCTTGCTGTCAAAAATTGTATAGGCAATCTATTTCTAGCCAACTTAAAATTGAAGAGACATATAACGTAACACAACTGATAATTATTCAGCTTAAATACTACCAATAGTCTTTATTTTCACAATATCACTGGTTAACCTCGTGCGAACGGGCTGTTGGCATTGGTGGTGAGGAAGAACACACCATTCACACCACGGCCAATGTTGGACGGCTCACCACCCATGCGAGCGTTAGCGCCCGACGACACGCAGTTGTTGTTCAAGATCTGATCGTAGTTACCGCAACGGATGGAGTTAAATCCACTCTGAGCCGTACGGACCGACTCGGCGAAGAACTGGAAGGCACGTCCGTGAGCACAGGTACCCGCCAAATCTACTCCACATCCTGGCTGGCTACGGCCTCCGTTCGGGTAGAAATCAGCCTGACCAATCGGCAGATCGAAACCCAGCAGTCCTCCGTTCGTGTGGATGACCTCGACGTAGTTGGCATCTCCCGACGCCACACGGTTAGCAGGGTCGTTGATAGAGAACAGCGGCAGGGCAGGATCCAAGGCAACAACCGTGTTCAGACGGCCGCGGGTCACACGCTTGCCAACAATACCGGCCGTGTGTCCTCCCAAGCTGTGTCCAGTGACGTACACGTTGTTGAACGCCAAGCCTCCGCTCTGGTTCAAGAAATCGATGAAACGAGCCACGGTAAGACCGACTGCGTTGATGTGATTGCGAGACGTGATATAGTTCGGGTTCTGAGCACCCACACCCCAGTCAACGACGATCACGTTGATGTCGGCACGATCCAGGTAGGCGTTGCGAATGAGAACGTTCACTTCCGATCCTCCGTTGTTGTTCCAGCCGTGGATGACAAAGCGCGTCTGACGACCACCGTTCCAGTGCGGTCCAAGCGTACCAGCATTTCCGGGAGTGATGCGATGTCCACTGTTGCGGTTGTTACGCGTGAAAAGCGTGAAGATAACATCGGTATCAGCGTTGAATAGCGGAGCCGGCTCATCCTGGCTGCCCAGGTTGAAGGGATCGGTGTTCACCAGATGAAGACGACCGTTACCGTCGGGGACAAGCTGCCAGTTCGACTCGTAACCTTGCTCCTCAAGGGCAACCTTCTTGTATGGCTCAGGAATAAGCTCGGATCCATCTTCGACGTAGGGCTCTGGGATAAGCTCTGAACCATCTTCGCCGTAGGGCTCCGGGATAAGCTCAGAACCATCCTCACCGTAGGGCTCTGGAATATGTTCCGGGCCATCTTCGCCGTATGGCTCTGGGATAAGTTCCGAACCGTCCTCTCCATAGGGCTCCGGAATATGCTCGGGGCCATCTTCGCCGTAGGGCTCTGGGATAAGCTCAGAACCATCCTCTCCATAAGGTTCAGGAATATGCTCAGGACCATCCTCTCCGTAGGGTTCAGGAATATGCTCGGGGCCATCTTCGCCGTAGGGCTCTGGAATAAGCTCCGAACCATCCTCTCCGTAGGGCTCCGGAATTAGTTCCGAGCCATCCTCACCGTAAGGCTCAGGAATATGCTCCGGACCAACCTCTTCATTGAGAGGCAGGGCAGCGGCTAAAGCAGATAAGTACTCGACATTAGTATGAGCAGTGTAATCCTTTGGGAATTACCTACCGATTGCCAAGCAAATGCTGAATATCGCGAATACCTTCATTTTGGGCGAATTCCCAGCTACTGAGAGGCTCCCCAAAATGGTCGCTCATTTTTATATGCGCAGCCCACAGAAAGTTATGATTTTCCCACGAGCTCTCATACTGTCCCTTAATCAGACCGTGAGAAATGATCTAGAAGGAAAGTAATGTGCATACATGGTGTTAATCTTATCGCGCCAGAAAGCCTTTATGCTCCTGTAGTACAGTATTTCCAAAGCAGAACTCGCAGGGGAGGGTTTGATAAGATATTCCTTTTTTTATCGCTTAAGTGGTATATCGCTAATCGTATGATTTTCCAAATACGAATTATTTAGCCCATGCGCTATTCACTTTAAGCTCATGCGTGCATTCTTATCAGTTACAGCTACAGCTCTATTATTTCGATGAGATTTAACACCGTGATAGACCTTTTGCGTCATTAGCTAATTGTGCAGAACACGATACGGATCGTGATCCATTGGGAGGTTGCACAGAACAACTGTGTATTTCTGTAGAGAAACGTCGGGGAATAAAGTCTACAAAGTCTGAGGATCTTTTTGAGATCTGGGGAGCAAATTAGTATACCACGTTTTACAGTCTACCTCGTTGCATATAATGAATATTCGGCTACGCTATATACGAAGCTCATGAAACAGGACGACATGAATTGCAAAACAAAAATTGTTGGGAAAATTGTTCAGTATCGATTGTTCATCCGACGAAGCTCAAATGTTCACTAGAGGATTTATCTAGAAGCGGTGTATTTAGAAGCCGGTAACATTCTTGAGATAGTAAAGTAGCTCTGCTGTATTGAGTCGGTTGTAGTTAAGGGCTCAAAAAATACCTAAAATGACTTCAAGCGTGCTGAAAATCCTTCAAGACTTCAACAACACACCGTGATGTGATATATACAGGGTGTGCGGGCTAAATTTGACACCTGGCCTTTGTGTTTATATCTCAGGGTTGAGTTGACGTATCGAAATGATTGATATGTCATTCGATTGCTAAAAGATGTGCGAACAAGTGTAAAAAATGTCTAGCTCCGTAAATATGTGGAACCCGTCCGAATTGTACAAGCGCGTAACGTGTGTTATGATGGTTCGTGCCGGCCATACGAATGCCGAAATTCGGAAGGCGGCGATGTGTTCGCTGAACACCGTAAAAACAATACGGTGGCCAATGGGCGGCCGTACGTTTGGCAGCAGGATGCTGCACCATGCCATACGGCCGTAAAAACACGCCAATGGCTCACTGCCAATTTCGACCGATACACCAGCACCGACGTTTGGCCACCCAGCTCCCCTGACCTTAATCCTATGGATTACTTTGTGTGGGGCACAGTTGAGCGGGACACCAACAGGGCGTCCTGCAATACCAAAGCGGAGCTGGTGGCCAGAATAAAGGCCGTGTTTGCGGCCATCCCCAGAGACATGGTTGTCCGGGCTAGCGCGCGGTTCTGGAAGCGGGTGCAGGCGGCCATCGACGCGGAGGGAGGGGGGGGGGTATTTCGAATAAAAAATGCGGCAAACATAGTATGCTAAACTTTGTACAAAAAAATTTTTTTTTTATATTTAACATAAATTTGATAAAAATTCCTTTCCTATTCCCTCAGAAACTGTCAAATTTATCTCGAACACCCTGTATGTGATATGTAATATACAGCGAAGTACGATACGCACTGTGTACTTCTGCGGAAATGAGTCCTGAATAATCCTGAGTTTAGGAATCGACTTTTAAGGTAGGGGTACATTGTCCGTACTCGCTAGTATGATTTTGGTCATCGAGGGAATGGTCGTGCCGGATCTTAAAATTAAGTAGTTTTTTCATCGTTTTTTGTGAAATGGCTGAAATGCATCCATGTGTATCTACCTTTTACAATACTTTTCTCGTCCAATTTAAGTAAAAAACATAGAAAAATAACATATTTTCTGAAGTGGCTCCAAATTGTTTGACAAAATGGCAAATTGTTTGGCTTCGGTCAGCCGCCGTCAGATGCGCTAGTGGAAATCGAAATTAAACTAGCAAGTACGGACAATGTACCCCGGCCTTTACAGAGATACAGTAACAGCAAGACGGAATTGCTTTTGATAGAGTAATCATAGTTTTGAAAATCAAGTGTTTGCTCTTGGTTTAACAATTTGGTTCTTCACGTGAAACTCTACAAACATTTTTGTAGACTTGGTGGTATGTTCCAGCACGATGTGTGGAGAAGACGAAAAATCTCAAACATTTCAGTGTTTTGTCGACAGGTGAATGTTATGGATATCGTAATGCGGCTAATCAACTCGCTTTGTAAGCCTTTCATGCGTGAGCACCCCTGCTGTGAGAGCGCGAGTGGAAAGCGAGCGAATGGCGAGATCAACGTCACAGGCTCTCACTTACAGGCGATTGACCCGATAGGATGTATGCCATCGTTTGAATATCTTTTCCTGTAAGAAATACACAGTCTTCGCCTTTTGTTTCTTTGCTAATAAATATGTGTAAAACCATAAACACACCACGACCTTAAGGATGTTAGATACGAACTTGTGGATGTTGATAAACACCACGAATTTGAGGATGTCCACCTATGCTCCACCTAGACGATGTTCCACAGCGACCCTAAAAGTTTGGCACAAAGCACTGGGAAACACAGCGAATTCTTTGGATGGATCGGGTGAAGCAGGACCTGTTGCAGGTCGGGTGCTCAAACCTTCACCGAAAGATCGAGCATCTTGAAGAATTATCTTCCTAGAGCATTTCAGCCTTGTCAAGATATCTTCAAAATCCTGTTACCTTCGCAAAATCGAATGCTTTGGAGCCCTCCCCTTTTTCCTCACAGAGTTTTCATTGGGTTCACATAGTTGTGGGACATTTCCTTGACTCTTTCTTATTGCAAGTGAACTGGACTCTATGGCACCCTTTTTGGTCAGACTCCATGGAAATTCCTAGTGAACATTTCCCAAAAATGATGCTATAGAGTCAAATTCCCATCACATTAAGTTCATTTCCAACAAGCAAGAGTCAACAAAGTGTCCCACAACTTTGAGAAACCCTGAAAATCCTGTGAAACATGAACTGTAAGTTATTTGATCTGCACGTTTGGTTCGAACATCCAGCAAACTGAAGTGCCACATTTGACCGACTGACAGACTTAGGTCGATAAACTATAAACTAGCGAAGATTACATAGCCAATACCAGAATCCCTTACTAATGCAATGTAATCAATTGTTAATGTTCATGTACATACACACTATCAACAGTGCTAAGCGCAAAAGTCCCCCCTAGTCCCACGAAGGTTACGATTAATCCAGACTCGGCTCATATGAGTGCCGTGAGTTACACGTGCGCGAACGTTAAATAGTCTTACCACCGTCTTACAATCTGCATTGTGACACGGCGGCAGTATGCAATGTACCTTACAAAACTTTCGCTTATCTTGCCTCCCTGCCGTACCGTACGCGTACGGACAAACGGAAACGTGTAGCAAATATATTAATGGAACCCAGCTGGGTGGGATTTAGGAAAACACGGAAATGTAATACCATCGGCACTTGAGATAATTGCTTATGACAACTATAGCAATAAGCGCGAGGCGCTTTTTATTGAATCACTGCTCAATCAACGCACGAGAGAGTGTGAGAAGAGTTGATGAGGCTTAAAAACAAGCTCCCGGCACTGCACTACATCCAGCACGGTGAGCGCACTCAGACTGCAACGACCAATCGATCATGAAGCCGTGCACCGTTCAACTATCACTACTGCTGCTGCTGCTACTGACCAGTACGGTTTTGTGTGATGTCCCTCCGTGTGATACCGATAGAACTGCCGTTCCGAAGAACATCGAAACGGTCGAGTGCTTAAACCAGACGGAACTGCAACACCAAAGGCTACTCGCCAGTTCGCTACGGTTTGACCCAAAGTCTGGCACGCGTTTCTTTCTCTGGACGGTGTCGCCGTCCGGCAACGGAACCACGCATCGCGAAGAGTTAAAGTTTAACGATCTGGCCGCTTTGCGGAACTCCAGCTTTAATCCTCGCAATCCAACGCGCATTCTCATCCACGGTTGGCTCAACGACTGGACGTCGGACGCGGTCCGTGGGCTTGCCGGTGCGTATCTGGCGAAAGGTGCGCACAATGTTATCGGCATCGACTGGTCAGCTGGTGCCGGTACGATAGTGTATCTTGCAGCGCGGTTACGTGTGGGAGCGGTTGCTGGTGTGATTGCGGCCCAGATAGCACTACTGCTTCAGGCCGGTCAACATCCGGCCCAGATTGTGCTCGTCGGTCACAGCCTGGGAGCGCACATTGCCGGTCTGACGGGGAAACAGTTTCAAGCCGTGCCCAAACTGGCCGCCATCATAGCGCTCGATCCAGCGGGACCACTGTTTGCGGGCGATCAGCCCTCAGAGCGTGTGGATGCGCTGGACGCCGAGTACGTGGAGGTCATACACACCAACAAGGGGCTGCTCGGTCATCGGGATGCACTGGGGCAGGCCGATTTCTATCCCAACGGTGGCCAATCGCAGCCCGGCTGTCTGACGAACACCTGCAGCCACAATCGAGCGGTCGAGTACTTCCGACGAACGCTCACCGTGAGCAGGGTGCCGCTGTACGTGGGACACCGCTGCGAGACGGGTAGCGTTAATGACGGCTGTGACGGTGTGCGGGCGGTCATGGGCGGTGATCTGAACGATATCTACAAAGCGAAGATGAGCGGGTTGTTTTATCTCACGATCGGTAAATAAATAGCGTGCGATAATTACGTGACGCGAGGTAGACATGTCATAATACTAGATTACGATTTCGCTTTATGTGCGGAAATTTACATCTATCTTCTTACGAACTAGGAAACAAAAACTGTGCTCTATTGCTGTAAAAGCCGCCCGTGTCTCTCTGTAAACTTATTTAGACGGATCGTCAATATCACTAACACCCCACGGCAAAGGGGAAACTGTTGGCCGTCTGCAGGAAGAAGATACCTTCCGGGGCACCCTCGGCATTCGGTGGCTCACCGCCCATGCGAGAGGTAGCGCCTGTCTGTGCACACGTACCATCCCGTATGTTCTGGAACGATTCACACTGCTGCCCCACGAATCCATGCCTCGAAAGAATCGACTCCACGTAGAAGTGAACTGCCCGCGCATGGGCACAACCCCCTCCCACATCGGCCCCACAGCCCGGCTGAACACGTCCATAGTTGGGATAGAAGTCAGCGTCACCGATCGGTTCCATAAAGCCCAACACACCACCGTTCGTGTGGATGATCTCGACGTAATCCGCATCCGATGCCATAATCCTGTCGGGAGCATCGCCGGCAAAGAATGGCAAGGCCGGGTCCAGCCCGACAATAGTAGGGATAGCACCCGATTGCCACTTTCCAACGTTACCAGCAACGTGAGCACCCAGACTGTGTCCCACAACCACTACGTCACGCTTGTTTAGCTGACCATATCGGGCGAGGTAGTCCAGCATGTTGGAGGCGGCCGCAGCGACCGCGTACACCAGCTGACGCGAGTTCGGATAGAACTCATCCAACGAACCAACGCTCCAGTCGACGTAGATCACGTTGTAGTTACCGCCGAAGAAGAGGGCCGATCGGGTTAGCCGATTGATCTCGGAATCCTGCGTACCGAGCCACCCGTGAATGATCATGCGCGTTGGGTTGTTGGGGTTGAAGGGAGAGCTCTGGATCGAGGCAATGTCACCGTTCCGGAGTACATGCGGCACCTCCGGATTGGAGGCAGTGTACAGCAGAAAGCGCGTGTCCCGCTCTGGGACAAAATCTCGCTTCGGTTTTTCACCGTCCAGCTGGTAGGGTACGGCGTAGGACACCAGGCGCATGTTGCCATTCTCGTCCGCCGCTATGTGCCACTCGTGATTGTCAACATCTCTGCTGGAGAGTGCGCCGGCATAGGCTACAATAAGATGTTCGATGATGATAGTTGGATTTTCCAAACGATTCTGAGATACACTTCACACAATTTCTTCTTACCTAACTCCACGGACAGCACGCAAAACAATACACAAACCGACAGTAACGCACGCATTCTGCAGTACCTTCACCTTCAGTAGCAGCAATCAAGGGTAATGGACTAACGGTAGCAGATAGGCTGGTCTTTATAAAGGGCGATAAAAGCGCGATCGGCATTATCAGAGGTCGCTCGCGCCGAAAATACAGTTCCCTATCACTTCCGAATCAGACCTGTTCGATAACATTTCGCGGTCGTATGACGTATCACGGTTACACCCTTTGCATCGTCTAGACGACGGTCGTTTAGTAGCGTGACTTGTGGCTGTGTGGATTACCGGGGAAGGAGGGGTTGTGGTAGTGTTATTAACGTAGCGTCATCAAATTATTGGCTGTATTTTCGGACCAAAGCACCCAGAATTCAGATAAGCTCCCCTGTTACAGTGCATTATCATTATTTGGGGAAGTTTATTTACTGTTATTTACTACGTTTAACACTCCTTGCACACGAGGCGTGACATAAGCTTAAGTAACACACGCTACTAATGAACGTAACCCATCGCGTACGGTGACTCTGCCAGCGTCTCGACCGTGTACACACCGGCCGTAATGTTCTTCTGCCAGTACTCACCACCCATCACCGCCTGCTGCTTGATGTTGTAGCACGTGCGCTGCCGGATCTCGGCGTAATCGTTACACCCGACGCCCCAGAATCCTTTGGTCGTGTTACGTAACGATTCGATAAAGTACTCGGTCGAGCGGCCATGGCTACAGACGTCCGTCTTGCAGCCGGGCTGCTTACGCCCGTAGTTCATGTAGAAATCGACATGCCCGAGCGGTGCCGGATAGCCGGAGAGTTGCGTGTTGGTGTGGATAACCTCCACGTACAGTGCATCGTCTGGGCTGAGGCGTGAGTCCGGCTCGTCCTGGAAGAAGTTGATCGAGGCCGGATCGAGCCCGAAGATCACGTGGAGTGGTTGAGCTTTGAGCGAGTGACCCGCATTGCCGGCAATGTGTGCCCCGAGACTGTGGCCGACCAGGTACAGTCTTTCCAGTTCGGCCATACCGGAGCGTACGAGCTGCTTGACCAGGTCCGCCACCACCAACCCGACCGCGATCGTGTACTGTGACGCACGGAAGTAGGACTCTCCCGCACCGACGCCCCAATCCACACCGATCACGTTGTAGCTGCCGGCATCGAGGTACGCATCCTTGATGCCCTGTATCACCAGCGAGGTGGCATTGTTAAACCATCCGTGGATGATAATTCTACGAAAAAAAGTTTCATTAGTAATCATTGTGGTTGATTTCGCTAACGGAGATTTCTTACCTCACAGGATGGCTGGAGTTGTAGAAGGATCGCATCAGCGTGTCCACCGTCTCGATCGAGAATACGTGTGCATCGGCGCGGTTCAGCGGCGTATAAAGATGGAACCGAACGTCCCGCCGTGCGCTGAACGATGTTCCAAATCCAATGCGCACCTCATTTAGGTCACTGTCACCGGCTGCAAAGAGATGCAGAAGTCAATAACGCTATCCTCGGCAACAGAATAGATCACTTGTTCTTCGCACAAGCCCTCAAAAGTAGGCTATGTTTACCCTTAGCTAGAAGCAATGGAAACTCGCCTATCACGTTCACCAACACCAGGACGGTTAGAATTGAGCACTTGCTGCTGCTAGTTTGGAGCATTGTTTGAAACTGTTCTGCCCGTGGCGTTCTTTCAATGTTACGACCTGACACGTCCTATCACACGACTGTCGTAGTCACGGTACGGTGCAACGAGTTTTATGGTTCTGTTGTAACACCGGCAGTAGCAGCAGTCGCAGCAGGAGGGTTTTGTTGCTGCAGAATGATTCGCTTTGTGCTGTAAAAATGCACCCAATGGTCCAAAGAGGGGACTGAAGTCTACCCGAGTAATATCAAACGTTTGTAAGAAGTTGCTTCACTTTACGGTCTCCTCAACCTATAGCTTGATGTCTGTACAAAAAAAATCATTTAAAATGTATTAAAACTACGAAATGATAAAAGAATGATACGCAGCGTGGAAAATCAAAAAAAATATACCGAATTTCAATTTGGAACTTATCGGTACAAAAAATACGTGAAATCAGCGTAACATTGATCGGCGTTACCTTGAAAACGATTCCACTGATTGCTTGAAGCACACTTGATCATCACTTGCACGTCGCGTGTCAGTGCTAAACATTAACACTTTTTACGTATCACTATTGTACTTCACCCAATAAACTGATCATAATGTACTGATTGAACAACAAATCTCGTCACTAAAACGGTATGATGTTTGATAATATTTAGCACCACAGTGACACAATTTCAATTTCTCGCACTTTTACTTTCGTTCGTTAGCGTACTTCAGAAGCATCCGATCAAATCGAACGTACAATGTTTTGCATTTGGTGCAATTGCACCTGCACGATAACACTATGCAAAAACCAGGAACGTTATCAAGGCGCCAGAATATGCACCTGAACACTGCATGTGGTAGCTCACTCAGCAAGTCACACAACACACCAATCCAACCACTCAGAGGGAACTGTTGCGATCGAGCTGGATATCGTTCGATGAAATAATTAAAAAAAAACAGCGTCCAATCTCAAACGATCGCTTTCGCCACATCGGCCACAGTGACAGCATTTTGTTGAGCGACGGTGGCGCTTCCTCCGGACGTACTTTCTTCTCAGCCGTTTTGACTCGATGCCGATTGATCGTTCAAGATTTGGCGAAATTTACCTTTCGCTGCTGGCCACTGGGGAGGTCCACTGCTGCTGGAGGCACCATTTTTGGAAGGTGGTAAACTCCCCTTGCTAAACGTGTAGTTTTATGATGCTTCACGCGCAAAAAAGCTCGATCTCCAGCGATCTCCCACGGGGAGTGTTTGTGTCTATGTGTGTGTAAACGGTGTCTGTTTCGAAGGGAACATCAAACTTTGTGTCGCTTTATTTCCGTGTTGGAATGGAGTGAATGCAATGTTTGAGCATACCTGGTGGTAGCGTAAGCGCGCAATCCACACGTGATGATGCAGAGGGTGAGGCGGGTGAGTTGACGGGACCGTACGATCGTATCGGAAGTTGACGGCGACATGCTCAACCATCACGCCAGACAGATAGCTCTGGGCTAACAACAACAAACAATTCTAACTTCCCCTTGTACCTGCTGTCGCAGAGCGTTCAGTTCCGATTCTGACTAATGATCGCGACGGCATGTCATTTCGTAATAAAAGCTGGAACTTTCCACCCCATTACGAACTCACCCTCTCCATCGCCTCTCCACGCGTTTGTGAACAGCGGGAGCGGGTGCAATTCAATTTATGAATCCAACCCAAATCCCTTAAAATTAAATGATGGACGAGTAAAAGGCGTGAACTTGACCTGCCTTTTGTTGGCATCGGGGGATTGGGGATTCTATCCCCTCCTGAAACTTTAAATTAATTTGCCGCAAGCTAGCTCCTCGTTAGCATCGTTCAAGACACGCTTCTAATCGCTGAGTGGTCTCCATTTCTTCGCAGGTGGGCGTCGGGAAGATCCGAATCAGTTAGAACCATTGCTCCAATTTTACGAGTCTCTTTACGAGAACGCAGCAGCGGGGGTGTCGCTCGGGCCTGCAAAGTCATTTGCATGCAGATTCCTCAATCAAGCGCGCGGTATCGTTACGGTGTATGAGACGCGTAAACTAAAAATTAACTTTACTCGCTGGCGCACCACCACGACGGAGAGCAAGCGAGCGAGCGTGAGCTCAGAAATATGCTTTTCATTAGCGGTAATGCACCGTAAATTGCAGTTCCGTGTGTGTGTGTGTGTGTGTTCGCCGTCAATGCAGGTCCGTCCCCATGCACGAGATGACAGGAGTGAGCTACCATAGCTTCGGACCGACTGTCCGCCCGCTTAGTTCTCCGTGCTGCGGTAAGGCATGTGCTTTTGATTTTCTAAACTGAGGGGCTTTTTTGCTCGTTGCCCATTATCTTCTACCTCGCACCTTCACGCAAAGAGAACAGATGTTTCATTGTAGAGTCGGTTGGAAGTCGCTAGTGAATCCCATTAGTGGAGCGACATCGTATCGGCGTGGGACTATGGGGTCTATTACTGTTTGGGGAAAAGTATCTAGCTTGCAATGTTTGCATATTTATTCGTTTAGAATAGTATGTTTTTATCATTCTATGTAGATGTGGTGTAGAAAAGGAGTGTATTGAACATACATGAACAAAATAAAAATTAATAAGTACATAAACAAGTAAAAATTAACAAATACATAAACCGAAAAGTATATAAATAAAATGATTAAGTAAATAGATAATTCAATTGAATAAATCAATTCGAAAATCCAATTAAATCGATTGAAAGAAAGAAACAAATAACTCTCAAGAAACATAAAGAAAAATCAATGATACAATAAGTAAAAGGAAAACTACATAAATAAATGAACAGAAAGAAACAATTAACTCCAAAGAAACATGAATAAATAAACAAATAGCTAAATAAATGAATGGAAAGAAGAAAAACAAATAACTTCCAAAACACAATGTAACATAAACAATTAAACAATTAAATAAATAACTAATTGAATGAATTATAAAGAAACAAATAGCTCCAAAGAAACATAAATATAATAAATAAACATATAACTAAATAAATTAATTGAAAAAAACGCAATAACAACTCGATATTCCCGTAATATGTATTAAAGTTACCTATTATTTACTGATTTTTTTGTTTTTTGTTTTTTTTTATTTACTCTGTTGTACTCTATTATATTTACAAGTCTTTGTTAAGACAATGAATTGGACATTAGTTATTTATACTCGGTTCTTTAGCTATTCTATTGGTCTTTCATCCTTTATTAATGTTATTTTTCTTCTTTGATGGATTTTTTTTCGCACTCTTTGCCTATTATATATATTTTATGCATCTTGTTTATATTTTATTCTTTACTTAGCTTTTTTATTGGTTCTCTGCAGCCATAACAATCATCAATAACATTCAAATTACATCAAGGCTACCGAAAGTGTCACGAAACGAAAAGGATTT
>VTWG01001379.1:0-22545 GCA_008817895.1 Anopheles fontenillei | reverse complement strand
TTTTTCCATCCGTTCTTTGCCTTCTATTCATTAAGGATTGTGTTTTTTACGTTCTTTCAATTAAGATTCAATTCACTGTGAAGAGAATAGTTGTAGTAATAGTAGTTGATAAAATGTGTGTGTGTGTATGTGGATTGACTTGTGTAAAAAAGAGAACCGGGAAGATAAATGGGTGGGTGGGTTGGTTTGTACGAGCCGCCGGGCAATGTAAGAGAAAACAAACGTTTTTGTTTTGTTCGTTTAAACGCAAAATGAAGGCAAGGGGAGACAGGATAAAGATGCAGTGTAAACACACTGACACACACACACAAAATAAACAAAGCTTACAATAAGTGAAACGATTACAACCTAATGTGCATATTTACAGTTACATACACTCGTAGCAATTGATGATAATGCTGAGAATAGGACGAAACGGAACAGGATACGAAGAAAGGAAAAAGGGTGAGAGGGGAGTGGTGGTCTTGGACTGTAGACGATTGATTGATACGAGAGAGGGAGAGAGAGAGGGAATGTGATTGGCTTTAGTGGGTTTGGAATGTGGAACAATCAAAGAACGAAGGACAAAACGATGGTTTTGGTTGGTGGCTGGCGTGACCCATTCGTTGTTGTACGGTCTCAATCAAAACGGGTCATTTTCTTCAACTCTAACGATACACCATCAACATGCACACACACAGATACGCAAGTTTTGGTCTTTCTAAAAAAGGAATAAACGTACTACGGGCAGTAGTAGCAGCAATGCAACAACGGTTCAAACAACGTAAACGCCTTGGCACAGATTTCGAACCATGTAAGCGAAAAGATCCCGTTTTTTAAGGACTTTTTATCCTTTCCAAACACAACAATATATGTGTTTGTGTGTATGTGCTAGTGCGTGTGTGTATGTGTGTGGAAGTAAGAGTTGGCCCTTTGAACATTGTACGGCTGCAGCACAACAGAGTACACGATCGAGATGATGTGGAATCAGTGCTTCGAGAGTCGGGTGGTGTGCCGCGGTGGTTTCGAAATTCGTTTTTTTTTGTTTTGTTTTAATTGCATCGATACAACGTAGGAAGGAGGATCAGAAGAGGAAGGAAATGTGAATTGAAAAGTTAAAAAAAACGCCTGTGTGTGTGTGTGTGTTTAGTACGTGAGTGTAAGGATAACTTTAAATAGAACATTGTCTAAGGCAAAGTAATAAACGAGATATAACAGTGTAGGGCAATAGGTGTAGTAAGCGACAAAAGCAAACAAAACAAAAAGTGTGAAATGGGGAAGAGAAAAAAAAACTAAACCACACAGCAGATGCGCGACACACACAGCAACAATACAAACAAACAAAAACACGTAAGCAAACAAAAAAGCGATAAGTTAAATTTAGTACGATGGCTTCATATGTGATTATAAACAATTTAAAACAAGGAAGAAGTTGAAACAAGTAACAAATAAGGTAAGCAAGAGAAGAAGGAGAGACAGTAAGCGAGAGCGATCAAGAAGAAAATGGTAAAATAAAAATAAATGAGTTGAAAAATAAATACCATAACTTTTTTTGTATATGAATCAAACAAACAGAAAACATCCGCAAATGAGCCCAACAGAGGAGTAAAACAAAGTCTATTGCGTTACCATTGATACTTACCTGGTTAGAAGATTTCAGCCTACTGCGAAGTATTCTAGGATTCGCTACGTTAGGTGCCATTTTAATGACGTATGGCTGTAGTCACGACGCCGAATCCTGTCGACTCGACATCACTTCAGAGCAGGCTGGAAAGGAAGTGCTTCCACCTAGGCTGTAAAGCAGTTGACTTTTTCTTTATTCAAGTCTCTGTAAATGGCACATTTTTCCTTTGCGAAGAAGAATTTCGACTGTACTCCAATGATCTTTGAAGCATGTGCTGCTACAGTTGGTTCAGCAGTAGCAGCGATTATTCTTTCCGTTCTATCTGAATTCGATGCGGCGTAATATTTGGAGTTAAAATACAAACACATTAGTTTATTAAAAATATTACACACCTACTAAACTCATCATCATCATCGTGATGACTCTGTAGCGAATTTCCCTCTCTTGGGGAAGGTACGGTTCGTTGCTTGCTCGTCGTTTTCACGGCATTGCTGATTCTCCGTCCGCTCTGCTGTTTACCCGTTAACGTGTTAAATGTTGTTATTTCAAAAAAGTAAGTAAAAACTTTAATACTAAAACATTACAATTACATACCACCGAACGTTGGTTGGGTATGTGTGTGTGTGCGCATTATTGGTTGGCACTATTCGAGCACCGAACATGAACAAAAACGGATCATCTACAGTTCTCTACATTAGACTGGCTCCTCCTCTACACAAGAGACTAATAATTAGATCCAGAAACGGTTAAACGTAAAGCTTGTTGCTTTTTAAATACACTTCTATATAAAACGGGCGCACCAATTGTAAATCATGTTCAAGGAAGGAACAGCATCGTCCCTGACTACGCGTGTAAAGGCACTGTTTAAATCTTGCACTGCCAGGAGGGCGTTAGTAGAATGGTACTAGACTTCACGAACACTCACGTGGTTTCTTAATTACAATAAGCATCGGGGAGTTTGTTAATAGCTGATTTTATCTTGATTGTTCAAGTAAGTTTCGTTTTCAAGCACACAATGCTCTGCATTGGCCAGCGTGTGCGGGTTAGATTCGGTTTGCAATTCGTATCGATTTGCTGCTTTCATTATTGGCACGCAGAAGAGAGTGTTGTTCAATTGACGTCCGCTCCGCCCTTTACGGGGCCGGCTTCTTGATTGTGTTTTCGTGCGAAATGCGCAAGCGGCGACGGAGCTCGTTCGGGAACCGCTCGTAGCATTTTTTGCACACCGGTTTCTCGTCGTACTCGAAGAATTTGGACTTCTGGTCCAGCTTCTGGTCGCAGATCGAGCAGGAGAAGTGATGAACGCACCAGGCCTTGTTCAATGCGGTGAACACTGTTTTTGGGAGATGACAAATGATGTGGAAAATGTAACGTTAGAAACAATCGTCAGGTCGAGGGTCGATTAACTCCAGGCTCGAGCGAACCACTTACCGTCACCAGCGATGACTTGATTGCAGACGAAGCACAAATTTCCAAACAGCTGATGATAGTGCGTCTCGCAGTAGGCCATGCCACGCTTCTCGTAGTGACGATGGCCAAGGAAGGGTTTCTCACACTTGGCACACACAAAGTGCTACAAAGAGAAGCAAAGCATTGAGGAATGTTAATACCATACCATACCATACTAATAAATAGCCAGTAATTAGCCATTAAATTNTTGGCACACACAAAGTGCTACAAAGAGAAGCAAAGCATTGAGGAATGTTAATACCATACCATACCATACTAATAAATAGCCAGTAATTAGCCATTAAATTGTGTGAATTTCTGTAGATAATGCCTTTTTCCAATAGGATTAGTGTTGAGAGATTCAGGATTCGGAAGATTCGAAGATTCAATCCCTAGAAAGATTCGATTGAATCGGATCCCGTTTGTAGGATTTGAATCCCTAAAAGATTTCTTTGCGATTGAGATTTGATTACGAATCGATTGGGATTGGGATTCAGATTGGGATTGGGATTCGTTTGGGATTCGATTTGGATTCTGATTGGGATTGGGATCGCGATTGAATTATGATGTAAGTACTGCAAAGTTAAATAATTTGGAGTAAAACAGAATGTCCTCTTATTCCAGCTTTAACTAATTCACCCCTCCCTACGCTGCAAACTACAATAAAACGCTGTACCACATTGAGATTGGAATTCAAAGATTCGAATCCCATCCAGGATTGGGATTCGAAGATTCGAATCCCTTCTGAGTTTAATTTTCCCATCACTAAATTGGATTGACCTTGGACCTTGACAAATAACGTTGTTTTTTGGGGGTTCTCATCTTTTTGGGACACTGAGCTCTACGGCACCCTTTTTGGCTAGGCCCATTTGGAATCCGATAGGAATATCTAATGTGCCTATCCGAAAATGGTTCCGTACAGTCCAATTCACTTCGCATAACGTTCACTTCGCATAACGTTCACTTCGCTTTATTAAAGAAAGTTTCCCAAAATAGTGAAAACCCCTGAAAACCCCCTGCAAGGACATTTCTAGCCCCTTTTTCCAACCTCCCTAAATACATACCTCAACGTGCCAATGCTTTCCCAGCGCGGTGACAACCCGTTCCTCGATCGGCCGGCGACAGGCACCACAGATCGGGATGCCCATGCGATCGTGGCATCGCAGGCAGTACAGCTCGTTCATGTCGTTGGCGGCATACCCGCTGCGGTTCTTCACCTCCCGGGCCGACGAGTCCAGTTCGGCACCGCAGGACGTACAGTTGAAGTGATACCCGTGGTAAACTTCACCCCGGAAGCGCAGTGGCGCATCGTCGATAATGCCACTAAGAAGAAAGAGTAGAAGAGGAACAATCCCAAAAATTAGTAATCAAAACGAAACGTTAGCGTTCGATTCCACCGTGCCGCCAACTTACTGGCACTTGTTGCAGACGAGCTTGCCGAGCCCGACCTCCTTCTCCTTGCGATTGCAATCGTGGCACAGGGCCCGGTTTTGGTTGCGTATGAAGCCCGAATCGGCCAGCGGAATGCTGCAGCGCTCGCAGGTGAAGCACTGCGGATGCCAGTTCGCCGCCATCGCCTTGATCACGCGCCCGATCACGAAGTTGTTGCACTTGGCACAGCACGGCGCAAACAGGATGTGGAAGTCCTTCTCGCAGTACTTCCGGCCCTCGAACTCGTAGAATATGCCGTCCTGGAACTGGCGGAAACATTGCGCGCAGCTGCAAAGGAATTCAAACAACAATTGAGTAGGGCCGCAATGCTTGATTGGTGCCGGAAATACTCACACAAAGCATTGCGTATGCCAGAGCTGCCCGTTGGAGTTGACGATGCGCTCGTGCGGTTCGAAGCCTTCGTCACAGCGCGTGCAGTGCATCGTGCCGAGCGACATGCTGTTGGTGGTGACGCTGAAAGAGGGATACTTTTCATTAGAGATAACCACTAATGGAGATGATTTGGACATGGTAAGGTGAGTTATTTTTTTTATATATGAACGTCGCTGAGAAAGCGCATGTCAGTCAAGTAGCAACGGTTAGGTACGACGAAGGCCGTCTTTAAGATTACATCGAATTTGACTACACAAAGCTAACCGAATGCTTCAATTGATCAACACCATCTTCTCAAAGCACATTTTAGCGTTAATTTCCCTGGTGAGTATCTTTGCCAACAGAGATAATTCGATTTCAATTGAAAAAATACTCTATCCACCGTCACCTCATATTAGTTAGCCACCTGTATCACAAGATTGGCTAATGGTCTGGAAGAGCGAAGAAATAAACACTTCATATATGTCACCGGCTGCATGTGAAAATAACAGCAGAGGAGTGGTTTTTGAGTCATCGCTTCTCAAATGCCTTTTTACTGGCTTGTTAGACACTGCGATTGTAACTTCCGAGCAAACTCCTTTGCAAATCCCCACCGAAGCGTATGCACAACAGTTCCGGACGGATCGCGTCATCGCCTGCTACGAGTTTTGTTGACACTTCATTGCTGGAAGGGGGAAAAAGGAGGAACGTTGACTAACCCGTCGCCTGCTGCCACCGTTTGCACGTTCGATCTTCCAGACTGTTCCCACGATTCCATCCTTCTGCCGGGTGTGGTCGGTGTGGCCGGTGCTATCCCGGGTGTCGGTAGATTCTGATACGCTCCGGGCGGTTGTTGCTGCCCCGAACTGGACGCTCCTCTCTGTGGCGTTGCGCCGTGTGAAACGTTCGGCTGTTCGAATTGCACTGCCACTCGCGTTTGCGGCGGCGCCGTGCCGCTATCGTACACATTTCTGCTGTTTGCTGTCGTTAAGAATTGCACATTCTTCTGACCCCCTGCCGAAGGGTGCGTCGGTGTGGAGGTACACAGGGGAAAGGGTACTGTGGTACCCCCGAACCCCGTTGCCATTCTTATCGGTGACTTCGGTTGCTGATAGTAACTCTCCACCTGGGGATGGGGTGGCAGATAGGACGCCACATTCTGCTGCATCTGTGAGCGTGTCGTCGTCGCTGTCGTCGATTGCTGTGTCGAACTGGCTGACATGAGCCGTGGCGATGCGGTGGAGGAAGGGCTGTCCGTATCCCGCCCGGGACGTAACATCATATCGCTAGCGGATACTGCTGCTGCTGCTGCTGCACCACCACCACCACCAACACTGCCACCCACTGCTGTGTGGAGTAGGTTCTCCTTGGACGTGGTACGGCGCTTGTAAAGGTTCGAGTCTTCCAGCGGTTTCAGTTTAAGTGCACTCATAGCGTTTTCTCGTACGCCCTGCTGTTTGCGCTTCACTTATCACGTTCGCGCAAGCTTCGGAAATATGAGGCCAGACTTTGTAGCTGACGCGGCGGTCTCGTCTGCAATGTCACCACTAAAACACGGCTGTACAAGCGAGCGACAAAAAAAAACGGATTGCTGCTGCTGCTGCTTCTGAGCGAGTTCTGGCCGATACTGGACGTGCGTTACAAAACGAGATACACAGTTCCGCTGCACAGCAAAAGGGATTAATAGCCCATCGCGATATCGCGAAATCGCGGTGCTACAGCTGCCGATAAAGGAACTCGCGCGGCGTGGCTTTCAGTGCTTCATAACCATTCGGGATCGGTGGACGTGTGTAAAGCGGGTGAGAAAGCGACCCGGATTTTTTTTGTTCTTTTTGCTTGCTTGCGTATCCGTGCTTATCCGTTGGTCACCAGCAAACCACCACTACGGCAGCAACGCCAACTTCGACCTGACAGCAGATCGACACGACACTGTGATGGCACTGGCTCGCCACCACTACTGCTGCTGCTGCTGATCCGTGCGGTCCAGAAACCGGGTCCGGTCCACCTTTCCAATAAGGATTGGTGCTGGACGGCTGCCAGTTTCGGTTCGGCGGACTACTCCACCAGACCACCCCCTTCCCTAACCAGCAGAAAAGAAAGTACGGCGCAGGGAGTAACGATTTACACCATTTAAGGCAAAAACACGTCTCTCGTTCGGGCTGGTTCGTCAGGGGAATGTTCGGACCGTTTGCCATCGTTACGGGCACATCTCGGGCGTTTCGGACGCGCTTCGTGCGACACAGGACGGGTTTTGGAAAGGCTTTTTTTGTTCACCTTTTTGCTTGGTTCACCATCAGCAACGTCGCGTTTGGCCGGAGAATCGCGAAGCCTGCTTTGTGACATTTGTCCTTCTTTTACTCTGGGCCAAGTGGAGCGATTGTGAAGAGCGCAAGGCAAGAGAAGCAAATAGTTGTGATGCGGGAGAGATAGTGGGAGAGTTGCAAATGGGAAGTGATTGTGCGAATTGCAACGTATTGGCAAATGCATGAAAGATGCGCCAAGATGCAGTCATCTTCAACGTTCAAAAGCAGTGTGATACGCATTAGTGTGTTGTGACGATTCAATGATTCGTACATCTGTTCGGTTAAAGTGATGTGAAGCAATCTTCACATCGATCCTGTGCGTTGTTTGTGTTAAATATTGCTCAGGGTAGAATTTTAACTCTAAATATGTAACAAATAATGTTTACCCAAGTTTAGTGTAAATTTGTGATTAGCTTTCTTTAGGTAGGTTCAATGCGCTTTGCTTTACGCCAGCAGGCAAGCAGACACCTGGCGTTATGTGCTGGTTTATGCACTTGAAGCAAAACATCTGCCGCCAGCTGGCCATGTTAGCGACATCCACCAATACGAACATAGCTTTTTTTTGTCAATATTTGATCACATTTGTTAGTTTTGCTGTTGTTTAGCACACCACACCCATTGATCTTGGCACCGATCTAGCACCAGAAGGCTTACCCTGCAACTGGAGCCATGTTCTAAATTTGGCAACAACGAATCTCTCCCCCCGGGGTGATCGATTTCCGTAAAAGGAAGTACTTTTTGGACGTGTTCCAACGGATGTGAAAAACTACAAAAAAGGGGTGTACAGCGTGTGTAAGTTGCGTCGAATTATCAACACTGTTTCGATATCGTTACGAGCGATCTCGTTCTTCCCACTTGGCGTGGTGTATTGCAAAGTCACTAAAACTCGAGATGGTAACCATACAAAAAGACCTTGCACGGTACGGTGGGACGATATCTAGGTAGGTGGTACTCGGTCTCTACGTTCTTGCTGGGCCTACTTGATGCGAACGACGATCGCACAATTCGACGACCGTGTGCTGAGCTGATGAGCTCATAATCTTCACACATACGCACCTCTTTCGGCACCTGGACGGTGGTACGTTGATTATTTGCAGAGAACGGTAATCTGGTCGAAGTATTGATAAGGCACTCGATGACGACGTAAACGATGAACAGATTTTCGATAAAAATTAAGGCACTATTTGCAGCAAAAGTTAAATAAACAAAAAAAAAAGTTATTTCCTCTCCTTTCGTGTTGATTTTCTTCGCCACACAACCACTGACAGCTGTCAGTCTGCCTGCGCACGTTATGGCAATTCAACATTAGCTTACTATAAAGCCGCTATAATCCATCCGACAAACGAATATTACCGACACTTTTACACTCGCATACTCAATTCAATTGCATGTTGATGTTAGGTGTGTTTTGAATAAATCTTCAAACAAACCATCAATCTTGATAGCGTGAAAAATTAAGCTTATGCACGGCACATTTTCCAAATGCTGAAAGTAGCTCTGCTATTTCTCAATACCTTCCGCCCAAAGTGTGGCCTGCGAGCACCGCTCCTGGAATGTTATCCTTATTTATTTTCTACACCTGACGATCGAAACTCAAATAAACAACAACAAGTGAAAACAAAGGGATTGATTGCGCGTGCATTGATCTGTTGTTGGTTGGTGGCTAATTCCACAACACGCAAACGGAGCGGCGGGCGACTCATGTATCGCAATGGGCAGAAACCAAGGTAGCAATAGCTTCTCGTGGGGGGGAATAGAACGTTGAGCGATGATTCACTGCGACGATGATGAGTAAGTGTGCAGCCAGGACTCTCTTGCACGCTTTGTCCCGATATTGATTCCAATCATCGGCCCACGGGAACGTAATGTACTTGACGACAAACGGTATGCGCCCAGGATGGTAGGCGGACGCGGAGGGATGGTTTTACGACGAAAAAAGAAGAGTCTTTGTGTGTCCGGTGGATGATGATAATGATAATGATGACTTAAGCTTCCTGTTTTAATGTGCATTCCGGATTCGTCCCAGCAGATATGGGGGGTCGGTCTTAACTCTTTACTCTGTGCTCGCTAACGGCAAACGCTCTGTGTCTTGTTGGGCCGCAGTGATGTGGTAATACTTTCCAAATTATGTGCGATCGATTCACTCCGCTCAAACAGGATGGTAATGCTTAAGGTCATCGGGTGCACAGAGTCACAGAGCGACGGTACGGTAATTTATCTAAGCGCGCTGGAAACGCTTCATGGCCTACCAGAAGTAGAGTGGAAGTGAAGCGGACGGTGTGTGGATTTAGTTGTCCTTCTTCATTCTGGTCGACGTCATGCGGTAGATGATGGAATCGCGGCCCGGATCCATCGTGCCGATCACAATTGAGATGGCGAGCAGCGAAAACACTAGCACAACGCTGAACCACAGAATGATGTTGAAAATCACCGGATAGTTGCTGTTGTACTTGGTGGCCAGGTTCATCGGGTTTTGCTGAAAGCAATGGTTGATAAAATTGGAAGCGAGTTGATGAAACATCGAACAAGGTCAGGGAAAATAATGTGACCACTTACATCATCTGTTTCGGCCTGTTTCGGCGCCCCGGCCTGACGCTTCGAGCGCACCACCAGATGCCCCTCGCTAGCCGTCACCAGGCCAACGATGACCGCACCGTCGAACGCCTTCTCCGATGCCGTCTCCAGCCCGGCGAGCGCGTTCACGAACAGCTTCTTGGCCTCTTCCAGGGCGGGCGAGTTGGGTTCGTGCGCGGCCAGCAGGGCTTCGAACGATACGCGCACGATGTGCACGGTCGGGATGCGATCGGTAGACGTGACGAGCAGATCGCTCAGCCCGTTCAGAAACGCGAGCTGGCGCAGGAAGTCCGAGTCGGCTTTGTTCGATTTTGGCTTCAGGTGCTGCGGCTTCACCTCCTCGTCGTCCGGCTGAACCGTGCCGAGCGGGGTGTTGAAGCTGTCGGACGATTCCTTTAGGTCGACCTCGAAGCTGACGCCCTGATGGTCGGCCGACTTCTGGATCAGCTCGCTCAGCGCAACGGAGCCGGTGTTACCGTCCAGCTGGTAGTTCTTGGCACCCTTCATCGTTTAGCATATGAACGGAACACGGGAAGCGAGTGTTATTCGGCGCACATACGCAACATACCTCCCCACACTTACCTCCACCGCAACGGATTCGAGACCTTCCGCCACCACCACGACGGCACCGTTGGCAGTGCTGAACGGATCCTTAATCACCATGCCGTCCCATTCCGTCGGCTGGCTGACGGAGTAGCCGAGGGCAGCTCCGAACACTTCCGGCAGCGATTCCGCATCCAACCGGCTGTTGCCACTGAACTCTACCGCCTTGGGCGAATACAGCACGGACAGTTGATCACAGTTTGCTGGAACGACAGAGCGCAATCAGTTTTCAGCCCGATACTTCATGTCATGTGAACAGCGATGAGAATGCACACTTCAGCCAGCAGCCTTGGGCGCAGGGACGTAATGTTTATACTTTTCCCCGTAAAATGTGTCCCCTCGCAAGCTGGCTATAGCAAGCAACCCATCTCGCAGGAGGTAATTATTCGCTGCATTTCATTTGCACTAAACACTTACCTGCTGCAAACAGCGCAAATAAAACGTAAATCGGCCGCAACATCTTGTCGTCCAGTGAAGTTATCTGCCCTCCGAATTTGCACTTGTGATCATATGACGTTATTGTGGTTGCTAGAAAATTGATTTTTGTTCCACTTTCCGTCCCGTTCCTCACGTGACACTTTGCGCAGGGCTGTGCGGTGGGCTCGATTCTGCCTTCATTTGGAGCAGCTCGAATCTGCCGGTGAAAAAGCTACGACAAACGTGTATTCGAGCTCGATTTCTGTTTAAAATTTCAGTTTGACTTTTAAATATTTTTAATGGATTCGTACAGAACAAAAAAAAAAGAAGCAACAGCATTTACATGTACTTATATTTATTAAAATAAATATTCTACCGAACATTCCAAGTATATAAAGATGTATGAAACATTTGTCGAGCTGATACTCTACTACTGCTGCTTCGTTTTCCATACACGACGCTGATTATGCACAACACCACATGGTAGTTTCGCTAATAGATAAGGCATCCCGGGTAGCATTTTGTCGAGTGGTTGGAATTGATTCGCTTCAATAATTAAAACCTTTGTAAACGTGACGCTGGCTTCACGTCCACTGTTCCTTGGTGTCTGCTCCACTACTTGGTGGCCAACTTTTCCCAACAATGATCACACACGCGCACCGGTTTGCTGCTTCCGTTCGGTGTCCCGGACTGCTGGTGATCCGGCGCACCCGTTCCCCCTAGCGCGGCCACGTGCTCCGAGCAGCTGGAGCAAAATATCTTCCCACAGTTACGGCAGTGATGCTTTCGGCGCGTTATGCTAAACTCCTTCTCGCAACCGGTGCACTTCGAAACGACCTTATCCGGTGTCCAACCGCCGCCAGTGCCACCTACACCCGATTCACCCCCGTCCCCCTTGGTGTGGTCGGAACTGTGCTGACTTCCTCCGGCACCTCTTTCTTTTAGTTCCGAGATCTGTAGCTTGCTGACGCTCAGCTGCACGCCCAGCTCCTCCAGCGTCCGCTGATCTTCGGCCCACTGACTGCGAAGCTTTTCCAGCTCTACGTTGGCTTTTCCGAGTTGCTGCGTGGATAGAGAAAGAAACGGGAAATTGATTATATTTTGTTTTATGAGTAAAATTAACCGACGTGTCGATGTACCTTAGAATCGTCCATTAATTGTTTCACCTGCAGCTGCAGATCGCTGATCGCTTCCTTGTGTTCCATTTCCTTCTCCTGCATAGCCGTCCGCCACTCGCGCTCGATGCGCAGATCTGCTTCGGCCCGGGCGGCTCGCTGTTCGCTGGCGATCACTTGCAGTGAGAGTGCCTGAGACGATTCTTGCAACGCGTTCAGGCTCGCAGTTTCCGAGCTGTATCTGAGTGTTTGATGAATAAAAGGAACAATTTTAATAGATGCGATCTTTTAAAGGCTTTCTCTAACGAAAACTACGGGGAGTGTGTGGGGTTTTTATGACACAAAGGGAAGGCTTTAGTTCTACAGCTCTTCTCTACCACTTTGAATTGAGTTCTTGTTTGTTTGTTTTCGTCCTGAATGCATTTTAATGTTCCTCCTTAAAATGATCTGAAACTTATCACCATAACGATTTGTAAAACATTCAAAGAGTATAATAAATGTAGTATAACCAACCAATAGACCGTATTGCTGCTGTACCTAATTTTCCCTGTCCATTTAGAGATACATTTCTCCTTCTTTTTTGTCTGAAGTAAGGACCTTCGTAGAAAAACTCGAGTCTGCGTTATTTTATAACCGGGAGACGACCCAAATGAGAAACGATCCATGTCTGACCTAGTCGGAGTCCAACAAGTTTACCATTTTTCTTTGACGTAACGACATACGACGCGCGATCATACCGAACCTAGTCCTATATGGGTGATGTTGACAAGAATCGATCCCGTCCGGCATTGTAGGAGTCGACACACCTATCACTAGACCAGCCACATTGTACATACAGTTTGTTCCCGAGATACCACCAGGTTTACGCGTTCCCGAGGAATCCACGTAACTCGAATATCCGCGTAAGGCGAATTTCACGTTTTTCAGGTAAAATATATTTGATTACTCGATGTTTTGATTAAATTTAATACATTTATACACTTTATCATTTATCTGATAAATTTGTAGCAAAAATGCAATTCATTATGACATTCTTGAAGCAGATTGTAATGATTTTGACATTTACTGACATTTGATCCGTTAAATTTAGGAGAAAAAAAACCTCGTACCTACGAATCCACGTGGGTCGAGAACCGCGTAACTCGGGAACATACTGTTCAAGCTTTCATTAGAGCAAAATATCTTCTTCTTTGATTCTTCTGAGATTCTTCTTCACAACAACCGCTGTCGGTCAAGGCCTGCTTGTACCCACTAGTGAAGTGAGCTTGGCTTTCAGTGACTTATTGTTACCATAGCAGGATAGTCAGTCGCATGGGGGCACGGTCTATTCGGGGCTTAAACCCATGACGGGCATGTTGTTAAGTCGTTCGAGTTGACGACTGTACCACCAGACCGGCCCAAGAGCAAAATATAGCTTGGTTTAAATAGATCAAAACTTTTAAGTAGCATCTTATGTATTACTGTGCAAGTTACCTATCGCAAGTAGCTATCGATTTACATCACTAATCATTGCCACACGATCTACATATATTAGTCGGAATTTCTTTCGATTGCACATATGTATGAATTAAAATAAGGACTTTATTTACGTCAACAAAAGTAAGCGAATTTTATTTAATTTTAATCATTTCTTTCGAGGCCGGGCATGGATCGATTCCTATTACCAACATGTTCCAACTAGCCAAGTCTTTTATATGGATATCAGTGTGCCATATAGAGCCAAAGTGCCAAAAACAAATGTTAGGCCAACCCAAACCAATTTCAGTTGTTGTGTGAAATAAGAGGAATGTTTTTTATGTTATTATAGTAACTAAAAATATTACAACCAAGTTCCAAAACGGGCATTATTACTTCAATTAATGTGTTAAACATAAGTTTTAGTTTATTTATTTTGGCGCTCAAAAAGGCAAAAAGAAATAAACAAAAACTGAACAATAAAAACCAACTTCTATCCACAAACTGAACATAATGTAATTAAAAACATAATTATCAAAATACAACACCATTTGTACCGTATTTTGTACAGCTTTTATTAATCTTTGACTTGCAGCTGTTTCGGTTATCTATCCCAATAACGGAAAAAACAACAATAGATACTGCTATTAATTGCTGTAAAAGCGCTTCGTTTTACATATTTGTCAATCGATCACACAACTCTCGCTACAGGATTTATGGAATAAATAAAAGTGTGGTTTTCATTTTTATTTATATTTCTCGTACAATCGTAACACAATGAACTTTATTGACAGATGACCATTCTGGTGGTTCAGAACAGAAGCTACGGTTGAAGCTACGGCAGTTAAATACGTTGTAGCGAATTATTATTTAGGACTTCAGGAGGCAAGAACTCAATTCAACTGTGGTACTTTACCGTCGGGTTAAGAGCATACTGCATAATGATAGGTTAGACAGTAAGTTAGGCAGCAAAAGGCATCGTTATTAAGTCTACTTGGTAAATTAACGTAGCAATAAGAACATAGAAATATAGTTTGGTTTGCGTACTTTTTCTCCAGCTGCGTAATTGCACTGGCCATCGATTCGCGCTGTGTTTCCATCCGCGACATTAGCTCAGTTTTGTGCTTCAGCGACGCTTCGCACTCCTACAATAAGAATATATGGGGTGGAAGTGGATGTTGGTGTATAGATAAGTTAGTTTATAAACACCCTTTTTCGCTCATTTGCTGTTTTATTATTATTATTATTATGATGTTGTCGATCCCCTTTGCGCTTCCTCATCTTCCTGGGTCCGAGGAGTGCACGGATTGGTTACGCTAAACCGAGGGATCTGACGCTTCCTAAACCTGTTCAATGTGATCTCAGCCAAGCAGTCTTCAAAAAGGTGTGTGTATTTTAATAAATTAATTCAGCATACGCCCTCCCCAAACAAAAAGTCGAAAGATTATTCGCTGGGTAGTTTAGCTTCACTCGATAGATCCGCAGTTCGTTCGCTGTCTGATGGCTTTCCACCAAGATCCACCTTCGGAGGTGATGATAGTCTTTTCTGCAAGTCCTGCACCGACTGCTGTCCTTCCCCTGATACCCCCTTTAACGCAGTGTTAGACCCTTCGGCAGGAGCTGTAGTTGCAGCAGCAGCAGCAGCAGCAGCAGCAGTAGTAGCAGTGGTAGTAGTGGTGGTTGTGGTGCTGCTTGCAGATCCGGCAGCCGTTGTTGCTGCGGCTGCTGCCGATGCACCGACTGACGGAGATTTCCTCAGCTTGTTCGCATTGAAGGGAGGAATGGTGCCGATCTTGAGGTGCGGTTTCTTATTCGGCGGTCCCACTAACCCACCCCCGTACGTTCCGCTACCTGACGGGGACGAAACGCCACCCCCAGTGAACGAGTTGAGTGTGCTGATCTGGGAATCGGTCATTGCATCGGCCGCACCCTTCCGTTCCAGATTTGACAGTATTTTCCCGATCTGTGATGCTTTGATCTGTAACCGCGATACCATCTCACCCTTCTGGGTCAATTCCAACTCGCATTCCTGGGTCGGTGGCGATTGAGGAGACGAAGATAAGAGGAATATACACACATTTGAAACCCATTCCTTTCACAAGACCACCAGATGCCCCGAGAGCGAATTTAACCAAGGAAGAAATGACAATCTCAAGCCCCGAATGATCCAAATTCTTTGGAAGTGATTCGTGATACAAACCTGTGTAACCCCATACTTCCCATACCCAAAGCCCTGATATTACCTGTAGCTTACGGTACATGTCGAGATTGATTGACTTGATATCCTCGAGCTGGCGACGCAGCGACACGATCGTATCCTGCTTTTCGTGTATATCCTTCTCCAGCAGCTTCATGGCCATTTCCGTTTCCGCTTTCAGCGATACCTAACAGAACAAAAACAGTCGAACAGAGAACAAACAGGCATGGTCACTAGCGCACATTCGTTTCGCCATTGTCAAGGAACGGAACGAGTCACTAACTTGAAGATCCAGCTCCTTTTCGATTTCCTGCCGTTTTTTGCGCTCTTCCGCCAGTGTTTCCGCCATCTCGGGATCGAACCGGTCCAGCACGTTCGTCTTGTCCTCGATCGGGTGCCCATGCTGGGACGCCCTTCGGAGGGCAGCATTTTCGGCCTGCAGCGCCATTAGGCTGTTCCGTGCGATTGCCAAATCTTCCTTCATGAGCGCGTTGGTCGTGGTGAGTGATTCAACCTTAGCCTGCAGGTTCGCCACCGTAGCACTGTGGGAAAGGCGATCAAGTTTCACGAATGAGTTCAACCAATTGCCTGTACGATGTGTTGCGCCCTTACTTGAGATGTCGGTTCAGTTCTTCGATGTAGTTCTTCTGGTCCAGCACGGCCGTCATGGCACCGGTGGCACTGTCATCGATCCCACCCCCAACACCACCATTGTTTTCCTCGTCCGGGCTGTTGCGAGAGCTGGAGCGAAGGTACAGCGAAAAATCGATCACACCTTGCTGCGAGTCCAGGTCTTCCTCCTTCACGCACAGATTGCAATCGATCACATTCAGGCCGACGAGAATGCCGACGATGATAATTATCTAGAATGTGAGAAACCACGCGGAGATACAGGAGATGATGGCATAGACGATCCGGGGTAGGACTGGCGAGAAGTGGTTACCATACCTCATCGCTCAACATTAGCGCGTGCGGTTCGTAATACTCGGCTAGCGAGTCATCCCGATGCTCGATCAGCACCTGCAGATAGTCCGCAAGCTTCTTTTGCATCAGCGCCAAACGCAACCACGCTCGGGCGCGTCCCATGTGCGTTCGTACCGTGGGCAGATCGCGCACGGAGGAAGTAATATCCATCGCTTCAACGCAGTACCGCTCGACGCTTTGTAAAATGTCCCACAGCTCCTTTTTGGGTCCCAGCAGACCCTTCTTTGGCTTCAGCCCATGGCGCAGAACGTGCTCCAGTACGATGAAAAAGTGCTGCAGCGGAAGGTGGTCCGAGTCGAGCATGCGGCCAAAGCGCAGCGACTGCTCAAGCAATTCCTTCACCACCAGTTTGCATATCTTCACCAGATTGCTCCGCTCGATGGAGGCCGGATCGCGAGCTGTCGTGCGTTCCCGTACAACATGGAAAGTAAAAGGAAAAATACGTACATGCACAAACGCTTGTCATAGAGGGCGGAGAGTTGGGATTGTTTTGTCCGATTGACAGCATCGCAGTAGCCATGCGTTTCTCTACGATAACATCGATTTGACAAGTGTTTCCGCCACGCAAACAAAACTCAAACTTGTGCTACCAGTTCCAGCTGCACCGATGCAACCGATTTTCCGGGGAAACTAACGCTAAACGAGTGTCGGGGAAAAGTGATGGAAAACAGAATATCGTCCAAGAATGATTGTGTAGCAGTATGGCATTGAATTTGTTAACGGTGAACGGTCCCAAATGTACCCCCCCGATCAGTTTCCTGTTGATCTTAGCAATTAGTAGCGTGATGCTACCAGAAATCATCTGCTCCCAGCCTTCCACAAGCAAAGTAGAAAAGATCGTCGACGATCTTTTCGAACTAAACAATGAACCACTGTTAGATCGGTCCTGTTTCACGGCGGACGATTTAACGGTAATGCAAGCAAAGCGTCATTACGAGGTAAACCGCAATTCAAAACTTCAGTACAATGGAGTATTAATGAATTCAGTGTTTTGATCATTTCTAGCAACTCATACCCGACAGTCAGTCAAACTTTGAACCTCTTAGTGATGACACAGCCACACGACAAATGGAGTTTATCAGCCAATTGGAAAATAGAACCATTGCAGCATTCAACGATTCCAAAGTCCAAAAGCTAATGCTAATAGCCTTTGCGGACGCTTATGGTGCATTTCTGTTTGGCTATTTTGTACCGGTGATGAAATATTCCTATTACGGTGGTTTTGTAACCTATTTTGTAGCCAACGGAGCAATACAACGTTTGAGGAAATATGAAACATTGTTCAGGCACAGGCCAACCAACTGGAAATTTTACGACCTTGATCCATCCCACTTCCTTAGCAAAATAGAACCGGTAAATGAAAAACAATTCAAAGTTGATGATCACAACTGTCACCAATCACTATCAGCAGGATTGCTGACGCCTACCCTGGAAATTGATGTTGAAAGGCAGGAGCTATTGCTAATATCTATACCACATTACACCAACGCAACAGTTCGCAATCCAAAATCGAAAGATTCTAGCCGAATGCTGTTGAACTACTACATTGAAATCGTCAGATGTTTTGGAAACAAAAAGGACCAACTGGCCACTTTTCAGCGACAGCTTTCAGATTGGTTGTCCTACCATATGGAATACATTTTAACAAACGACACCCTTCTCTATCCTGCCTTCGAGGGTGTGCTGCGAATAACGAAAAGCATAGAAGATGCTCGTAAGCTTCCCAAAAAATCAATCACAAAGAGTAACGAACATTCCGGTGAGGACGATATTGTGGACGAAGACGACACAGCGTTCTTCGATAGCTCAACTACATCGGAGAATCCAACGGAAATGTCGACACTTAAAAAACTATCTATCTGGACTGGCTGTAGCTTGGCCGTGTTGCTGGTTGTGTATATAGTTTTCAAAATGCAACAGAATCGAAAAATTATCTCCAATAATCGCTTCACACATGGACGAAGAAAAACACTGCCAAAGCGAAGGGCTTCCAGCATCCGAAAGCTGTCTAGAACTGCCAGCGAAAAGGAAGATATCACTGTTTATGACCGTTTTAAAAGCGACAAAATCAATGGTATTTGCAAGGTACGGTTTTGACCTCCACAAACGCTTAACAAATATGTTTCTTATTTCAGATTCGAAAATAAAGACCAAAGAGCATCGAAATACCTCTATCGCGAGATTCATTAAACGGATACGACCAAGAAGCTGGAAATCGGGTGCTGAACATTACACGCCCATCAAAACGGAACTGATGGATGTAGAAGCCAATGATGGTCACTTTTCACCAAGACAGCAACGCACCCCGAAAAGTGACGATCCTGAGGCAGGACCATCAGGACTCAATAGAAAACAGGGACCCCACTTCTGCAGGTGCATTTCATGTATTGGAAAAGAGATTTCAGATCAAGATTCGGACGAATCAACCACACGGACCGTGAAGTACAGTGGAAGTAACGATAATTTAAGACCATCGAGCAACAAAAAGACAAAGATTGTATCGTCCGAATAAATAAGTAATGCCTATGCTGGAAAGGAGCATCCTGTCACCAACAAAACTACCAAGGGAGTGGAAATGATTCAATATTAAAGTCGTACAGTCAAGCAACAATCAAAAAGTAAAGTAAGAGTATAACAACTCAACAAACTCAACTGATATAAATCGCATTGAAGACGTGCATATTCATCTACAGGATTTTTTCCCCGAAATCCAGCAGGAATGTATCGAATGGCTTCTATTGCAATGAAAATTAAACGTTTGAAGCAAATGCAGAGAGCATTAAGCCAATGTCTAGAATCGTGCCGAATGGGTTTAGTCAGGAGAAGTTTCATTTCCGTTTTCGAACCTTTTGAGTTCCGTTTGAGGGTGCCCATCTTAATACTGCAAATTATAATACATCCAATTAGTGTGCTTCCAATCCAAAGTACAAATAATTTCCAAAATCTACAACCATTTATGACACTAGTATGGCGTTCACAATTTTGGTACTTTGTGTTGACAACACACAAGGAAAACAAACCATCACACGATATCTAAGTGAAAATGGAAATAGACGTAAAAAAAATCCAGAAATCATATCACAACCATACGAATAAGGATGATAAAGGAAGAAACAGAAGGATTTGATGAATGTATGTACGTGTGTGTATGTGTGTGAGTTTGTTGTACAGAAAAAAGGCACCTACAGTAGTAGTTAACCCAATCGCGCTCGATAATCTTCTCTTCGCATTTTACGTTCTCTATTATACCGAAACTATTGAGTGCGTTGCAGTCACTGGTTCCTCCGCCCGCACCACCTCCGCCGCCGCCCAGCGCATCGGCCCCGCCGCTGCCGCCGCCGCCACCGCCCGCCTGGCCGTCTTTGATATCGAGATCCTGCAGCTCCTTCAGACAGAGCCACTCGCCGTCGACGGTGACGCGAAAGTTGCACAGATAGATCGTGTCCTGGGCGGCGGTATCGCTGACGCTGCCCCCGCCGGCCACCACGCCACCGTGTCCGGCTGTCCGCAGCTGCCCACCCGGTAGGCGGTGGTGTACATCGCCGGCCGACCCAGTGCCGGCGGGGATGGCACGGGGCAGCGTAATCAGGGTGGCACCCGGTCCGTGATGGTGTCCATCTCCGTTGCCGTTCTTACCGTTGATCCCGGCCGCCGCGCTGCCACCGGTCGACGCACCGACGCTGCCGACATTGCTGGCGGTGGTGGAGGAGGAGGAGGAGGTGGAGGTGGTGGTGTTGTTGCTGGCGACCGTCGTTTGATGATGGTTATTCGGCTGTGCAATGCCCAACGCACGCATTTTGGGCTACGGTTTGCAAACGGGTGGTGTTCGTCCGTCGTGTAAAAAAGGGGTAAGAAACAGGACAATTAACTCAATGCGGAAGAGAACGTAAATCCATTGCAGTAGGCACAGGCAAGCGAGCAGGCGTGGCAAAGGGTCTCTCGGTAGAGCAGTTAAGTTTGGAAATTAAACGTCGAACTCTTAAATAATGAAAACGAATTCCAAACATGTAGGACAAGTACATCACATTGTAGGCTACACGTTAGTGCGCGTGGAAGACTTCTATTCTTTTCGTTTTTTGCATTGCTTCTTTGTTTGTGTTGGAAACGATTCAATCCCAAGATAATTATCTACTAGAAACAGCCCTTTCTCTGGGAACCTTGGCTCTTGACCTTGGTCTTTAATTGAGAACTAACTAATGCACGAACGACACAAGTCAAATAATACTGAAAATAGAAGCAACCTAAACTAAATGGTCTTTGTTTTGTTCTTTACAGGAAATTTTTTGCTATTTTCTTCCAAACTGCTTTTACTGACTGTCTCCATCGCTTCCGTCACGTCGACGCCTTCGTCTATCGAAGAAGCCCACAGAGACATCACCGCTCGCCAATGCCGTGCTTTTGTATGCCGGGGGTACGGGAAGAGATACCCTTTAATGGCTACTTACAGTGCGATTTACGGAGCCTAACGGGTGACTCAGCAATGTTTCCGTTTTGCTGCTGTGGTTAAACTGTCCCGTGTCGATTGAAATATGTTGCCGTCTGGTAACGCTCTTTCGTTCACCTTTTGTCGTCACGAGGACGGTATTGCATTGGAGCAAATGGGCACTTCAACACCAACGTTATCTAGTCGGTGTGATATTCTCCTTATCCAACCGTATCCAAAATACACACTATTAACGCGTACAAATTACCAGCGTACAAATTACGTTGCAGTCTGGCAGAACTACACCGCGGTCGTTCTGCATTGGCTAAAATTATCGATTTTTCACCAAACTCAACGCCTGCTGTGGTACGAACGCTAGACCACCGAGCGTGGACAGACGGATTGAATGAAACTGTAGGGCAGCTGCAGAAGAAACCAACTACCAAGGGTTTGACATTTGCACTATGGGACGGTGTTGTGTTGTGTACGACGACACAGCAGAAGGACATGCGCAATCGCATGTCTTCTGAATCCGCCAACGCGCTCCATACCCACCGACCGGTTCCATGTTCTGACTGTTTCCTGTTACTTTCCCTCGAAAAGAAAGGGTAGTAAACAAAACAAACGCACAGCGATGGGTACTACACACACACACACACACACACGCACATGCACAGAGGGAAGAATGAAAGACAGAACCGTTCCACACATCGTCATGTTCGTGTAGTGCCGGTGCAGTTGGAAGCATCGTTTGTTTACGTTCGTGGTACGGTGTTAGATGTATTGGTAGGCTAATTTACACGCAACGGTGTGACTCACCAGTGGCAGTGAGGACAAAGAGCGCAATTCAGGCGGAAAGGTATTGCAGCAGATGCACTTTTTATGTAGGACAAATGGCGTAGCCTCCCTACCATAGAAAAGTACGTGATCGGCGCAAGAAAATGTGTTGCTTGCATTAGTCATGGGAAAAATGATTCTTTTTAAAGATCAGGTGCGGTCCAGTTCGCTCAGTGAAATAACTGAACGCGTGCGATGATTCTTTCGCACGCCTGAGGTGCGGTACGTTTTTAAATATCGATTATATGCTGCAAAAATATCCACCCGATTTTATTTTATTTTTTTATGAAGTTACATTTACAAACATAGAAAAACGAAATCAAAGTTGTTTTAATGCTCAACTAAACTTTAAATTTATCACGATTTGTTTCATGTTCTTATATCATTATTGATTTTGTGTTCTACTCGTTTAAAGTATTTTTTAATAAAAAATGTAACTTTATCGCCGTTCAAAACAACGGATTCATAACACTCATTCAATTAATCGTACAGTTTAAAAAACTGTGATAACTATAGTCCATGAGGAGAATCTTCTTCATAAATTCAAAGCCGACATGGGGTGCTTCAAACATATGGAAAATTACCTGCAGTTTCGGTCTGGTGAAAAAAAACTACTAGAGCAAGAGTGTATTGCTATTTTGCGGAACGGGAAAGAAGACATGGATAACAGAAGCTTTCTCGTTTTAGTCAACACACTATCAGATCGAAAAAGCATGCTGATTTTCTGAGTAGGATAATGAACTCCGCACCGCGTGCGGTGGTTTGTTGCACACTTTCATGAT
>VTWG01001378.1:7373-87761 GCA_008817895.1 Anopheles fontenillei | reverse complement strand
CACCACTGCCGCAACTGTGGCCAGGTGTTCTGTGCCCAGTGCTCGTCCAAGAACAGCACGCTGCCCAAGTTTGGCATCGAGAAGGAGGTGCGCGTGTGCGACGGCTGCTACGCGCAGCTTCAGCGACCGGCGGGCACGCTGGTGAAGAAACCGACCGAGGAGGAGGACCTGCCGGCCGAGTATCTGAGCAGCTCGCTGGCCCAGCAGGCACAGGGCCCCGCCCGCAAGACGGACGAGGAGCTGCGCGAAGAGGAGGAACTGCAGCTGGCCCTCGCGCTGAGCCAATCGGAGGCGGAAACGAAGCAGCAGGCGCAGGCTCGNTGTTCTGTGCCCAGTGCTCGTCCAAGAACAGCACGCTGCCCAAGTTTGGCATCGAGAAGGAGGTGCGCGTGTGCGACGGCTGCTACGCGCAGCTTCAGCGACCGGCGGGCACGCTGGTGAAGAAACCGACCGAGGAGGAGGACCTGCCGGCCGAGTATCTGAGCAGCTCGCTGGCCCAGCAGGCACAGGGCCCCGCCCGCAAGACGGACGAGGAGCTGCGCGAAGAGGAGGAACTGCAGCTGGCCCTTGCGCTGAGCCAATCGGAGGCGGAAACGAAGCAGCAGGCGCAGGCTCGCCGATCGGCCACGTTCCACAGCAAGGCGCCGGAATCGCCGGAACCGCAAACGCCCCAGGCGCAGGTAAAGCGAAGCCCATCGCCCGCCGAGGATCCGCCGGCCGACCCCGAGCTGGCACGCTATCTGAACCGCAACTACTGGGAGCAGCGGCAGGTGATGGAATCGCCGGCCTCCCCATCGGCGCCGAGCCCGATGCCCAGCCCGATGCCGTCGCTGCAGCCGAGCCTGTTGATGACGAAGAGTGCGCCCGAGGACGCGGAGATCGACGAGTTCTCGAACATGATGAAAACGCAGGTCGAAATCTTTGTCAACCGGATGAAATCGAACTCGAGCCGCGGGAGGAGCATCTCGTGCGACAGCGCGGTGCAGACGCTGTTCATGAACGTGACCTCGCTGCACGGCCGGCTGCTCACGTTCATCAAGGACATGGACGACAAGCGCATGTGGTACGAGCAGCTGCAGGACAAGCTGACGCAGATCAAGGATTCGCGCGCCGCGCTGGACGTGCTGCGGCAGGAGCATCAGGAGAAGCTGCAGCGCATCGCGGAGGAGCAGGAGCGGCAGCGCCAGCTGCAGATGGCCCAGAAGCTGGAGATTATGCGCAAGAAGAAGCAGGAGTATCTGCAGTACCAGCGGCAGGTGGCACTGCAGCGCATCCAGGAGCAGGAGCGCGAGATGCAGATGCGCCAGGAGCAGCAGAAGGCGCAGTATCGTATGGGGACGGCCTTCCCATTCATGGGACCAGGGCCGGCACCAGGACCGCAGGGATCACCGGTCCATGTCGGTGGATATCCGGCCCCTGGTTACGGACCGTACGGACCGATGCCGCCAACGAACGGCACCATGCCACAGTATCAACCGCCGCCGCAACAACAGCAGCAGCAGCAGCCGCAGCCACCGCAGCAAATGTTTTCGCCCCAGCACGCCGGGCAGTATGTCGGAATGCCGGGTGCGACTGCACCGGGAGTGGACGGGCAGGTACCGATGCAGCAAGGACCGATGCAAGCACCACCCCCGGGCCAGCCAGGGATTATTCCACCGGGGATGAACGTGATGCCGGGGCAGGTTCCACCACCGGGCGGTATGAATATGCCGCCCGGTCACATGCCAGGTGCACCGATGATGGGACCACCTCAGCAACCTCAGCAGCAACCGCCGCAACAACAGCAACAACCGCAGCAACAATTACCACCACCACCACCCTCGGGCCATCCGACTGGGCTGATGGGCGGAAATCCGATGCAACCTCCGAACGCTGCCGATATGCAGCAGCAGCAACCGGGTCAACTTCCACCGCAGGTCACCATGCAGATGCCACCGGCACCGATGGCACCTGGGCCGGATACTGCACCGGTTACGGTTGCTCCTCCTCCACCCGCCGCTGTTGCTCCACCGGCTCCCCAGCAGGCACAACCGGTCGCTCCGAAACTCGAGCCAGAGACGGCGGAGCTAATTAGCTTTGATTGAATGGATTATTAGATCCCGCAATGATATCCCAATATTTAGCGTTACGCAGCTATCTTTAAAAGCTTTTTTTCGGTTCAATACTTTCTAATCACTCTGAACGAGCATACTATCCCTTAGAAATGCTAAAATGAGGCCAAAAATGGCTCATTTCACATTATGTATCGCAGGTTCATGTATAGCGAATAAAAATTGTACAACAAATGGTTAAATTATGCATTTTGTGTTTAAGAAACGAAACAAAAAAACAAGTTTTGGGGCGATCTTCTTGTTTCTCTTGAATTGTGTAGACGACACTGTATGCTTTGGGCCGGATCGTCGAGATTCAAAAAGAATTTTTATCTTTTTATTTATTTTTTTTTACATTTATACCTGTTCTGAATTTTGGGAACCGGTTAACATGGGTAGTCAATAAACAACACGACCTTGTCAGGGGTCGGTGCGTCTTTACATTGTCTGCTACGCAGCCGGTTCTATGGGATCAGTAGAATGTATGTCTGGGTCCGAGGTTTGGTCCGTAATAGTCAATATACATAAGAAATTATGTTATTACTATGTTATGTTTAATGTTACAATTACAGGGCTACACAGTGCAATTTGAAGACTCATTTTACCTCACAGGGTTATGACTAATCCCAAGTCCATATAGCTCTTGGAACTAATCTTGAACCCATATCGGTTCTGATGCTGTTCCTGGTTACATACCGGTTCTGAAACTGGTATGTAATACTCCTCATCACAAACCGATACTTATCCTGGAAGTAATCCTTAACCCATACGGATCCTGAAAATGATAATAAACTAATACCAGTGACATTGATACTCAACTCATACCGGTCCTGAACCGATTAGGAACCCATATCGCTTATGAAAATGATCCTGAACCTGTCCTGGAATTGAACCAGATCACATAATGGTCCTAAAAATATCCTTTAGAACTATTTAATTGAACTAAAATTCTGGAACTGCCACTAAACACACTCTGGACTTGGAACTGATTCTGAACCCGTAGCGATCCTTGCACTGGTCCATAACACACACACTAATCCTGGAACAGATCCAGAGCACATATAGGGCCTGGAATTGATCCCGAATTCTTATCGGCCCTTGAATTGATCCCAAACCAACAGCGATGTTGGAATTGATCATGAACCTATGTCGATCCTTTCTAGATTTATTCCTGAATCTGTTCCTAAACTCATACCAGTTCTGAACTGTTCCTGAACTCATACCAGTCCAGAAACTGCTCCTAACCCCATACCGATCTTGGAACTATTCCCAAACCCAAAATAGATCTTGAAACTGCTCTTGTCCCAAATCAGGACCTAGAACTGATCCCGAACCCATGCCGTACTTGCAACCACATTGCAATTCTGAATCTGTTCTGACCTCATACCGGTCCTGGGATTGGTCCAATACTCATACCGGTCCTGGAATTGGTACTGAATCTACACCAGTCCTCATACCATTATCTCTGATCCAAGCTTTGTGCATAAACTTCTTACTTTTTTTTATTCCGGACTGGACAACTATACCTTGATCTGTTTCAATCATGAAACGGATCGTGAACCAGTCCTTGTTCTAGAACCAATACATTTGGACGATTACTAGGCCTATTGATGACTCTGTTATGTTAACAGAATATCTTTAACATTGGCTGGACATTTATTGTTTCAACAAAATATCTTCAAAATGCACAAGTTTACGTTTTGTAAGCTAATCGAGACGAATGTGTTTAAACTACACTAAACCTACGATATGCAATTTACACATTAAAACCTATCTCTCCGTAAAAATCTCCTCAACACCTGTTTAACTACCTAACAACCTTTACAGGTTGAACAAGCTAACTGAACACAGATCACAAACACGCACCAACTGTGCCATGCCGTGGTAATGGATTCTCCCTTACTTGCGCATTGTTTCTCATCCACCGAGTCGAGTCGTCGCCCCATGATTACGGAAGCGAGATTTGATTTTAGAGTTTGACGGAGTGTTAAGACACTATTACCACGATCAGCTCGGACTCACGTTTTCTGGCCCGCCTGCATCATTGTGTCATATTTTTTGTTTGTATTTTTGTGAAACTGAACGCTTCTTATCACGCCGGACCGATCACATGGCTCAGTACCGTTCCGCCCGGCCCCGGTATCAGGTCGCGTGTACATATAGTTATCAGTCATTCGCATCACGAAGTCTATAACTTTCACGCGGACAAAACCGAGGGGGATCGTGCTTGAGATCGCGCACCGCCTTGATGGGGGAGATGAGGCATGGATCCTGACAGTGGTGGTGGGTGAGTGAGTGATCGTGATTCTTTTTAAGTCTGCACCATCCCGCAGATTAAGGCCGGTGAATGGAACGGTTTGCGGTCTTTGTCGTACCGGAACGGCACTGGAAGTATCCTTGAGCCCAGCCAAGCCAAGCCGTCGGCCATTGACGTCGGCAGGTGTGTTGCATTCACCGGAATAAAGCAACACCGGGACCCTTTTTGTGTGTTTTTGCACCTCGCACCTTCGACGCGCAACGGCCAGCGTGATGGATGTGTTAAGAAAGAGCGGAACAATTTCTCATACATCATTGGCACTTTGGCGCTTCCTTTACTTCCTTTAGGGGAACTGAGTGAATCATTAATCTCGAGTGAACCACAGCGGTAGTGAGGTGATATATGCAAATTAGGCGCTTCGAGACCGACAGACAAAAGCTCCAAAACCCTTCGCGCAAATGCGAAGATGCGCGTCGGTTGGTTGGTAAAAATGAAGATTAACGGCTGGCGGAAGCTTAGTCGATCTCCCACAACCAAACGAGTTCGATAAGAGTCCAAAGTTGTTTACGAAACTGATAGGCGTTGGGAATTTTGCAGAACCTTCTCCTCAACATTGACCCATTTCCGTGCGCAAGGTAGCCGTTAGCGTTGAAGGACGTCCACGGACGCGGTTTGATAACGGTGCGTCATGGCATGCCCGCCATACGGCCCCACGTGATCGAGGTGGAAATATGTGTGTGTGTGTATGTGGGGCTTAGTAACCGTTGAAACAGACACTAAATAGGAACAATTTTTGGGGATGAATCTTATGCAGCTTAAATTATCACAAATATTATTCAATCTGTTATAAATATTGTTTGCATGTTTCTTAAAAAAATTTAAATTCATTCTACGATGTATTACAGTTTTACAAAAATTTGTTTTAAATGGTTCTCATTTAACTTACTAACACTATTTACTTACTTATAAATAATTTAAAAACATTTTTAATGACCGTTATTTTTTTGGAAATACTATAACTCCCATGATTATTAGTTCTATATTGTATTATTTTTGGATTTATCGCACAGTTTAATGTATGTTTCCCACATATTTTGACATATTCAGAAATATTAATAGAAAAAATCTATAAGAAATTCTATAATTTCAACAGCTAATAGAACAAAGAAGTTTTTAGAAACGTTAGAATAATTCAAACAAGTCCTAAAAACATCCACAAATATTAAAAAAAAAATCATTCAAAAAATCATGCTAAACCCTGTCAATTATTCGTATTGTAGTCGTAACAAATAATAAAAAATGACAGTAAGAATTAAGAATTCAGAAACAGTTGAGAAATGTCCAAAAAACTTACAAAAAAAAATGACAAAAATACATTGGAAATACGTTTCAACATTCAAAAGTGTAACGCACCTGCCTCTGATAAGGTGTCTGCAGTCATTCAGTCACGCCGTCGACGGGCTCGCGCCAGTACACCTTAGTGCGTATGCGCCGTAAATCACGATTCGCAATCGCAGCAACCCGATCGACGGTGCGCGGTGCACCAACGTAGAAGGAACGCAAAATTGGGCAATAATCCCACTTTGAAACCGCACATGTGGGATGCCAGCGTGTTCGTGTTAGTTCGGTGCGGTTTGACAGTGTGCTCGATGGCAGGTTTGGTATTTCGCGCCCAGGTTTTCGCGGTGCGGTGGCATGTAACGAAACTTCCAGTTGGAATGCAAGAACGTGGAAGTGCGCAGCATGTGCCGAGCGCACCTACGTCGGTAGACAAACACGGATAGAGGCGCAAGAGATGTCCTAAACTGTGTGCAAAGCGATGGAAACCTTAGCGCGAATGCGGTTTTTCCTGTTCCCTGGGTTGGTGGCTGCTGCTTGGTGGATGGCACACCTGTACCCCACCAGGGCAGGGCCGTCCACCATCGATGATGTGGTGGTGGTGGAGTTGGTGCAGTTTAAAATTCGAAATATACATGAGGCTCGCTGCACTTGGTTTCGGCAAAGTTCCAGCTGGCAGTAGTGTCAGCAGGTGGTCGCGAAGGTGCCATGAAGCGGGAGGGACCACTGTCTAACACCGCCGTGTCACGGTGTCGTCGTAGCAAAACGGAACGGCATCGATCTTTGTGTGCCTGAGTGTGTGTCCGTTGTGCAAGATGGTAGTAACCGTCGTCTCGGCAACCAGCACTCCACGCGGGATGAAAATGGAAAGTAGTTTTTCGTCGACATTTTCCGCCCGGGACACCTTCCTCACCTTCCCACTTTTTTCGCACTGGCATATTGGGTCGTCGTCACAGAAAAGTAGGTTGCTGCATTGCGGCCAGTTCAGCGTTGGCCGATCGTGCACGATCGTTGTGCAATCAATTCAAGCGGCGAGTGAGGGTTTTGGGCTGCCAGGGCATGATCGCTTCCTAATTGAACCGTTTGCGTTGGTTTATCGATTGCTGGGAGCCTGGGTGTGGAGGATTTGTGACTAATTTCCTGCGTTGGAAGGAAAAAACACACACACATTCTAATGATAATAAGGGCATTCGGTCGGAACGTGATGGAGGATCAGTTTGTTTACGATGAGAGTAGGCGCTCCATTTTGCGCGGTAAATTGAACAAGGAAATTAAAGGGTTGATGGGCGTGTGTTTAACGATGTAGCAGAGTTTAACGAGAATGGAGCCATTTTCAGAACGATGGGAAGAGATCACTATGATCAAGTGCACGCGCTTGCATTAATGGAAGAAGGTGCAATTAGGTGCATGATAGTGATGAGTTTAAGAGGTGAGAAGAGGCATGTAAATGTAATTGCTTACTGGTGGTTGTTATCTTCCTGTGCTGTGGTTCATTTGCATACGTTTTGTCGAATGATGGATACGGACAACGTATCATTTTCCATTTGGAGTAAAAACAGTGTAGTCATTAACAATTTGGATTAGTGGAAAAAATAGATTTTATGTCTTGTGGATAGGGTTGTTAGATCAAGTAAGTAAAAACGATACTGTTGCACGCTAAGCTATTCAGTTCCTAAAATTTCATCCGTTTTGTAGTATAAGCTAAGCAATGCAGTGAAAAATCAGCCTAGAGCTACTTAAAGCAATCAAATCAATGAGGAGAGAAGCTTATTTCGGGCCCATTATAGTATAATATAACGCCGCGAATGTATGAACAACTCATAAATATGGAAATAAATCAACTAACTAATTAACTAACATCCGTTTTGTATACAATGTTATGATTTCCAATAAGAATTCGGTTTGAATGTTGGAATATGTTATATATTGGATATATATTGGATATATTGGTATATATTGGACTATTATATTATAGATGGAGTAGTATTCATTTATGATAAAAATGTATGGACATAAATCTGCTCAAAATGCGCGTATTGCTGGAAATTCAATAAACATAACGTATTTATTTTTTTGTATTCATTCATTTCTTTTTATTATTTTTTTATTATGTCTATTCCCTTGTTACAGGTTTTTAAATAAAACATAGTAAACTACATAAATTTCACACAGATAGTTCGATCACTGTTGATTAGGTTCTAAGATAATATAGGAAGTTCTTGTCTTTAAGTACATATAAGAATACTGTGGCAAACTATGAAGTTGGCAATTTTTCAATCACAGCTCAATATTCGACATTTGAGGGGAATTGACTTAAATCCTTGGATTAATCTGCTATCACTCATATTGAACAATTAAACAACTTAGCAAGAGATGATCGGGATGGTTAGAAGGATGTATTTTGCAATTGTAGTCGTTTTTGTTATTTGCTCAAACGGCGGTAGGCTTGAAAAATCCAGAATAAATAAATAGTAAACAACAAGAGAATCTTGAACATAGCAATATTCACCGCACAGTGCCCGCTAGATCAGCGATCATTCATGTTGTTATGCTATTGGTAACAGATTGATTGAATGCACCCTTTCTGCGATTGGTGTAAACAAACGCGATCAACGATCTAGTTGGAAACAGTATTAAGCAGTACATTGCAACAGAAAAACAGTTATCTTATCACCACAAATCATTAAACTACTACTACCATTCAAAAAAATGCTCCCATAAACACCTTAATCGGACCGTTTAGCTGGATAAAAAATGCAGTGGTCCACGATCGCTTACCAATTGGTATTAGCCTCGCCACGCTGCACCTGTCACACCGTTAGGAAATGTGCGCCGACCCGGCACAATTACCATCCCCGCGCGTAGACTCGGAAGATTTATTATAACCCGCCAACCTGTTTAGATTCGCCCGCATATTGGCCCCGCTCTGATCGCCTGATCGCTGGAACGGTGCGTGTACGCGTACGCGCCCCCTCTGCGCGACGGTAGATAATGATAAATGTCATGCGGGGCTTGATCTAAGGCGACATTCTCGAGGCGACCGATTAGCTGGCTCCGAACGGGAAGGTCACTCTACTGATAGACACGCAGTGTGTGTGTGCTTTAATACGCCTTGCTGTTTGGCCTCTGATTAAGACAAGAAAAGGTAGCGCAAGATGACGCGTAAACGTGTGGAAGCTGGGTGTCGTTTTAAAGGGTACAAAAACCTTAATATTCTTTACTGTTTTGTGCTTGTGGATTTTCCCGATCCTTTAATCTTGGATAGCTTATAGATAGCCCTTCCCCGCGCGGGTCCATTGATGAACGCGCAACGTGTTTTTGAAGCTGTGGAGACCTCCTCCAATAATGGTTTGCACGTGGTTGCAACACGATCCGTTTGGAAGGAAGTAGCAGGCCGAGGGGATCGCAGGTCTATTTCGGTGCGTAGGTCATTATCGTTAGCGGGCGGATGTTCATTAAAAAGTACTCTAGATCGGGGACTGGGCGGTGGGGATGCTTCTCGAGCTAACAACAAAGCAGCACGTGGAGCCCGCACCGTCTTCCCAGCGACCTGAAGTAGTAGCTGTTGCACTGCTTGTGTGTGTGTGCGAAAAAGAACCGAACAATCGATACAGCCCCGTATCGATATCGGTAATGAGCTGGCCAAAGTGCAAACGCACCCAAACACTGTTCGCTAATTACGAGGCCATTAATTAAAACACCTTTAAATGTGGGCGCTGGCAAGAGTGAACGATGTGTTGGGGGATTTTTGCGCATAATTTATCATAACTCAGGACTTCCCACTCTCCAAAAGGGGGTTCTACAATTAGACGCCTTTACGGGGAGTTTGTGGGGTTAAAGGTTAGATTGAGCGTGTTGCCTGTGAGTTACTTCTGTGATTGGTCCGGCGTGTTGTCATGCGTTCCCGGGCAAAGTGCACATATACACAAACACACACAAACACATAGCTTTGCGCAACTGGAATGCAGTTTGCAACGGAACAGATTGAACCGGAGCAAGCCACCCGTCGTTAGTGATCGAAAGCTAATTTGATGATTGTGCACTGCGGTTTTCCGCGTGCTTTTCCTGCGTTGCGTGCACGCCGCTTTGATCGCAGCCGGAAGTTCTAGCCCTCCGATGGGCATGCGCACTCGCGGACCGTCACCCACTGCGCACTTCTCGGAAGAAAACGCTCAAATCAAGTGTGTAACGCTCACTGTAATTGCCTGTACGTACACGCGTGTGTCGCCAACTTAGATAAACGCCAGGAACACGTGAGCTGGTTCGCGATTGTTGGCTCGCTTTTTTGGTTTGTTTTACTTCCATTACTATTACAAGTAAATGCATCGGGTTGGTTTTGTTTGTTCACCCCATGCTGGAAGCTGGTTTCCCGGCCCGGTTTGCACCACCGCTGGAAGAAGTGAAAGTAAAATAGTCCCGGTGTTTGCCCTCTCAAGTCCATGGCCGTTCATGGTCAACAGTCAGGTTCGCTTGTTTTGTGAGCTTGTTTCTGGATCTATTGGGATTGGGACGGGTGCTTTTTTGTTTGTTTCTTCCTGCTATCTTGCTTCCTGGATAAGGGCAACAAAAAAGGTGAATTGACAGCAATATACTCATTCCCACTTAACAGTGAGTTGTTGATTTTTGCGAGCGCTACCTTTTTATTGCACATCGCTTTATTGCGCATATTCCAGAATCTTGGAGATCTTTCGAGTGCCTGGAGCATCAATATGTTCTTTTCCTATTATCGCGGAAGAACCCTTAATATGGAAAGGGGTTTTTTGTTGCTATTGTGATGATGTGATTTTTTGTGGTGTAATTGAGATATGTTTTTGTGAGCATTTTGGAATGACTCACAAGGAAGATCTTTGGTTTGATGTATGCAACACTAGAATGGATGATCTGCATGTTGATGCCCTTTATTGTGGTATATTGAAATAGTGCGAATATATTTACAAACAATCATAAAACTCAGCTGGTTTCGTTTCTGACTTTCCTAGTCCATGGCTTGACTTCCTGGATTGTCAAGAATGATCAAGTGAGTGCCGGCTGAGTGGACTGGTCTCATAAAAGTTGAAACGGTTCCTACTACGTCCGATTCTCACCTGAATGTATATGTAAATTTATAAATGTTACATTACATATTTACATAATGTATGTGTAGATAAGGTGTGATACGATGTTAGTGATAACAGTCTATCTTTGCATAGTATATCAAAACCTATACTTTTCATATCATATTTAAGTAGATTATGGATATGGTAATTCTACAAGTGTTTATGACTAATAACGGTCACATGAATATCATTAGGATTACTTTAGAATGCTCTTCAGTCTTTCAGCTGTGATTTGATATAGTTTGAATGGCAAAAATTAGCTTTTTTAATATATTAAATAAACACACATACTAAAAGTGGAAGTTTTATGTGTAGTGTAGCAACCTTTGGAGGATATCCTAGTTAAGCAACCTTGGTATGTCAGTTGGGAATGATGGACTAGAGAAGAATAAAGAGTCAGTTGTGTGGAGACCTAGGAAGGATCCAGACGTGCTAAACCACGACACTACAGTATGCTCCGATAGGTAAACATATGAATGTCCCCTGCTTGGATATCCAATCAACTACGGTAAAATCCATTTATTGAATTGAAATCGTTTAACAGTTATTCTTATCAATATCAATTTTTGTTTGCTTTTTAAACATACACAGCATAGAAAATATCTTATAGCAATGATGCTCAGCTCGAACGAAAAAATAACAGAGTCATTTATTATGAGGATGGTGTGTTGTGCTTTCTGGATCATTGTTACAACGTTACTAGCACGTTACAGCAGAGTTTACATAATAAAATAATGAAATAAAATGAAAATAACTTCATACTACAAGTCACTGGAATAAAATACAAGATGAATCGTAAGACGAGTGCTACGTGACATAAACTGCAAATGCCATTAAAAGATCACAAAACATGCTTTGACCTCTCCAGAAGCCAAACAAACATCCAAAACAGCGTTGTGCGCAGTTGGTTTCAAGATAATGGATTCGTGGGATAAACATCGTGGGACATGCTACACGATCTTTCCCTCACTTTCAGCATTGACTAGAACGTTAAACATAACCTGGAGCTACGCATCTTTCTCCTGCTGCCCAAAAATGCCGCAAACAAACAACGCACAGGAAACATTACCGGGATGACCCTCGGGGAGGGAAACGAGCGCTTGTACGATCATCCAGGAAAAAACAAAACATCAGTTTTTGCAGTCACCCGGCAGCACCGTGGCAGCTCAACCAGATAGACCGGTTTTGGGTTTTATTTTTCGGGATGACAGACTGTAGAACGGCAAAACACGAACGATACGAAAACAAACTGGGTGCCAGTGGAAATAGCACAGTTTTTGCACAAATATTTCTCTCTTGAGGGATGAAAGGAAATGCTCGATGCTGGAAAGATGAGCATGCGTCCGTTCACCTAATAAACGATCGAGTTGTTTTGATCGGACCGAGATGAGATGTAGGGATGATGTAGGCTTACTCATCACGTTTGTTATTGTTACGGAATTCTTGTTTTTGGTGATCTAACAGCCGTTGCAGATAAAGTTTGTTTACGAGACATAAATTTGATGTTTCTAAGGTACCACCATTGTTTTTCGAGTCAAATGTAAATCAAGTTCTTTATTTAAAATATTGATTTACCTTTAATTATATTTTGCTTCATAAAATGCAATTAAGTCGTATAAGAGCAATAATAATGATATGTTGTTGAAATATTGCGATTGTTTCGTCGATTTTTTTATGTCTACAGCCGATTTCAGGAAAAAGAATGAACTTTAAGATTATGAAAGTTTAACAATTTTCTCACATATTGTATAAAATTTATCATCATCAACATTAAACCATTATCTAGATTTTTATAAAAATTGTGCATTGTAATAAGATGTCTGCTAAACACAAGAAATGTAAACTTACTCAAAAAACTAGAAGTATTTGAGGTAAAAAATTGTGCCTAAAGATGCAAAGCTAAGTTACAACGGTTGTTTCTGATACTGAAACATGATAGGGCTTAATTGCAAACGATCGTATCATATCTTTCGTGGTTAAATTCACCCATTTTGAAGCTTTCAAGTGTTTCATTGAGTGTTGAATTCAAGTATCACAAACACTTTGAGCAACACTCCTACTGTGTAATGTAAAAAAGAGCACCAAACACCGCAAAACCTAAAACCTGAGAAAGGATCCAGCTGTGGCGAGCGAGCACGCCCTATCGTCCGTTCCCCGGTGCGGCATTCTGTGCATTGGATCAATCGTGTGCGAAAGCACGAGGCCCAGGCAAGTTCTCGGCGGGGGAAGGGCTTTTGCTACACGCGTCGTACGCTGCAAGGAGCTCCCTCGAAGACCGGCGAAGAAATCGCGAGGGCGAGTGCGCGCGCACACGCTTGCTCGTTCGCGCGCGCCGCATTTGTTCAGCTCAGGTCAGCTGTCGATCGGAACTGGCGCGGTTGCTCAGTTCTCGCGTAAACTCAAACCGGACGAGACGTGTCCGTTTGCAAGACCTCGTGGTCTGGGTCGTTTTCGTGTTGTACGAAGGCGTTGACGTTGTTGTTGTTCCACACGCCACACTCTCAGTGTTGGGAATCCAAACGGGACACATTCCGCCCAAGCAGCAAGGTAATGCAGCACATCCTCCCGTCCGTCCAAAAACAAGCGAGAGAGAGAGTGTGTGTGTGTGTGTGTGCATGAGTGGAAGAGATTAAGATGCAAAGTGAGAGATGCATCTCGCCCCGTGTGTGATCGCGCAAAATTTGTGCCGTATTTTTAGTTGCACCGGTTGTTGTGCACCGGTTGTGCACCACAATTCCAAACACGATGTCGTAGTGTTTTCGGTTTGTTCGGCCGCGATCGCAGAGCAATTCGGTGATGATGATGATGTGCCGCGCCACGATCGCGCCAGTGTTGTTCGCTTTAAGTGTTAGAGTCGCGGTGGCGACCCCACGGTGGCCACGAAATGAAACAATTTTGCCTAATTGAATTAAGACGGTGAACGTTTAAGGGTTGCGACACCGCGAGATATCACAACCGAGGCTGCAGTGACTGGGAAGGAAGTGGACTGGATGTGGCGATGTGGTGTGTGTGTGGTACACTGGAACGTGGGACAGAAATCGACATCTTCCGCCGATCTTGTTGATGGGAACATTGTGTGTGCGGTTGTATCTGTAGAAGTGTATGTGGTCTTATTTAGGCAAAAGGGAAGCTTTGACGATGATTCAGGTTGTTGTTTTGGACGTACTTCTATTTTGGAGAGAGGGCATGATGATCGTCGATCCTCCAGCACTACCGACTGCGTGCAAGATGTCTTTAAATAACTGCGAATCATCAACACGCTATGACCTAGATTGATAGGGAAGTTCCCCAAACGAAACCGGGACACACTGCAACCGGTGCAATCGTTGCAGTGAGTGTGCTGGTCAACCAACACCATCTCCAACACCGGCACCGTCGTGATAGGGCTGACGCACTCTTGAGAACAATCCACAGCTGTTCCATGACTTCTCACACACTGCCACTTATCAATCGAACGGGCGGAAGATGCCCGTATCGCATCCTTTCTCGCTCTTCCTCCCTTCCTTCACGCACATGCCCTGGGCACGTAGCACGCGAGTGCCCTATTGGACCGACTGACGCTTTCTTGGGAACCTACCAGAATGACAGTGAATAATTAATTAGAGCAATCGTCTCGGCAATCGTTTTGAAGCACAACACCACTATTGATTGTGTGCGGCACGTTGGCGAGCGTTGCAAGAGTGGCAGTGTGACCCCGTTCCGGGAACCGCTGGGTTGATAACCGACACCGTCTAACTGAATGCGTTCCTATGCGTAGACCTACCCCAACACCGGGCCGGGGTGGTGCAGTTATCGCACAATCGGTGGGGATTTTCTATGCCGGAAGTTCTTAGTACACTCTGGCAAGCATCTCCAAGCTTCTCGAGCGTTCGATTCTAGACTGGCTTATCGCCGCCTTTGGATGCACCGAGCACCGACAGTGACCTTGGCGAAATCTGAGATCCCTAAGGACAGGCCCTTGGGGTAAGCATACATACGCCGAATCAAACACACAAACGCTAAGCATATAAGCTTTCTGCTTCGCGCGAAATCGTCCACCGAAACCTAGCGAGACGTTCTGACCTAGAATTGCTGCGCTTGTTGCTAATTAGATTAGATTGTGGCGCTTTCGTGGAAGTGTCGAAATTTTCGGAGTGCTCGAGGACGTTGTTGTGGTGATTCACGCTTCGCTAGCGCCTCACAAGGCTGTTCGATTACATACAAGGTCGTGGCGTGGTTTTTGCTGGGTTAGGGAGAGAGAGATAGGTGGGGCTATAGCATGGTGCAGGCTTTTTCGGTAAGGCCTGCTAGTCATCGTTGTGATCGATGATGAAATAGCGAAAATGTATTGTTGAGGTATGGATGTTTCGTACCCAGAGAAGGGAACACAAACGTGTCAGAAGGAAAGGGCAATCCATATCAGAACCTTTTGTGTGCTTTGTAAGTGAACTCGACTCCTAAAGGGAACGGTCGTGGAAGTTTGAAACGTACAAGTGAGATCAACCAGGAAGAAACAATATTAATGAAGCGGTAATATCAGTTATCAGCCAAACGATAAATGACATTCGTTAGAGCGCTGTATTGATGCGACCCTACGAGCAGCAAAACGGTTGTCATCGCATCTAATCAAAACAACACTCACACGTAAACCACCCAGACCCAGCGAGAAGATTGCGACTCATCGCTACGATCACCTTCGATCACCTCGGCGACATTCTTCCTCGCGTTGCGCTGCCCATCTAGCCGGTCGTAGGTTCTCACGCAAAACCCTTCGTACAAGTTACTACCCGAAAAGTGTTTTACCTTGGACGAATCTGCCGTCCAGGGACCGTCCGTCGGAGTCAAACTAGATTGCCTGCTAAGCTGCCTGGGTTGCTTCCTGCTCTCGGCAACCCACCGACAGTGCCTTAACACGGCTTATTGCCTTCCGATTACTGTTCTCGGTGGTATCATTCGTGAACACAGGTTAGCGTTTTGTGCTAGTAGAACATGCGGAACACGCGGGGTTTGTCGGCGGCGGACGTTGTGTAGGCTCCAGCGCGGTTTGCGTTGGAAATGATTTCCGCATTCGCGTGTCTACCGCGTGCCTATGTTTAGCCACGGATGTGAATGACGCCGCTTAGGCGCATCCAACTGTGATAAGGCTTTTCGGTTGTTATGTTGTGGAAATTGATAGCAGTTGTTGTTGTTGTTTTATTGATGTTGATCCATTCTGTTTTCTAACATCGAAACCCAATTCCGGACTTTTGATTCTACCTCGTTTTATGCGTAAATAACGCAACGCAACCAGTGACGCCAAGCAGCTGGATCGGGTCGGTGGAGCAGGTTTCCGGATACTAAGATATTATTAGTGCGCAATTGGCTCGGGCGTTAGGCGTAAGTCTAACTTACTAATCGGGAGGGGTGTCCAGGTTCGTCCGGTTTTTACGTAGCAATAAAAAAAAACCGTCTCCATCTCCACCTGACCATAGATTGTTGCTGAATGCAGCTTGGGTCGAGCTTGCTCTGAAGTCTGAATTAGTAGAACCAGTTCCTCACCAGGCGGTGCGGCGGTGTTTCGCGCCCCTTCACATACGGTAGTTCTCGCGCGTAATGGATGCAGCATGGTGATATTTTTTATTTCTTCTGTCACTAACGTCATGTCACCCAGCCTACTGGGTAATCTAATCTGGAGCCTGGTTGTTAGGTGGGGCCTCGACGTATCTGTTTACCGGTGACTTCCAACCTCTGCAGTGCAATAGTGCCTCTCCCAGGAGAACTTTTCGCTCGGGCACTAACTAACTAAACTGAGTTGTTTTTTTTTTTTGGTGTTTTCCCCCCTCGATTTACAGCCAATACGCAGCAGTATTCGTAATGAACATTCCGTCCAGCAGCAGTAAGACTTATCGGTGTAACGTTTTGACACAGTGCGCTGCAGAGACTCGCCTCAGGTGATCGGCTCGAAAGTGATAGTGCGGCGTGATCAATGTGATAGCACAACATTCCGAATTTGTGGTAAACTTTCAAAGTGCATTTGTGAGCAGTAGTTTGTGTCAGCGTATTAATACGCGATCATTGTGAACTGTGACAGCACCATATACGTGTGTCGGCATCAACCCTGTCCCAACCGGAGCTGCAGCCGAGTTGCACCAACTTCAATCGCAATGGATGTCACCTTTGACAACATCACCTATACGGTATCTACCGGTAAACGGGGTAAGTGTTTGTTTTTTTTCTTCTGTCCTACGTTTTAATTGAGGACAAAAGTCCATGGGTGAGGTTGGTTCTTATGTTCACGAGACATTGGTGTTTGTGTTTTTTCGTGATACGTTTCGTGCCGTTTGTGTTGGTTGAATTTGATCGTGTTTTTTTCCTGGTGCTGTTGTCAAGCTTTAACGTTCTTTGAACCAAGATATACTTCTTCTTTTTGGTCACACTGTGAACCTGGTTCAAACTCACACACATAGCTTGGCCGAGCGATTAATTAGCTTAAGTGGTTCTAAAGGTGACCGAGGTCAATGCGATCGTTCGCAGCGCTGTTTTCGGTTACATGTGGATACACATTTTAAGAAAGAAGATAAAAAGTAGCAGAGGTTTTGTGTGTGTGTTTTTTTTCTTCTTTCTTTCGGAACTATTTCGGGCTCAAGGGCCTAAAAAAGGGGCTCAAGTACCTGTTTGCTTATCAGATGACATTCGTGCCAGCCCGGCCTCTGGTTAATGGGTGGCGGTGCTATTGCGAGTTGTTTTTGGCAAAACCTAAGCACTGATCACTTCAGCACGCGCTGGCAGGCTTGGTCGTTTGTGAAAATGAGGTCATCTTCGGCCGGCAAAACCCGCGGAACGGATGTGATCAAGTAGGAAGATCATGGGCAAATAGAAAAGCTAGGCAATTAATTTCAGCCTCGCAAGGATGGAAGTACCGACCGGCGCATGCGTTTGATTGAGTGTGTTGGTCAAACGATTAAGAAGAGTTTGAGGGAATTCCCCTGAGGTAAAACAGGTTCTGCGTTAAGGTATAGCGAATGGTTAAAACTTGCAAAAATGTTACCGATTGTTTACAAAAAAGCATAAGAAGACGATCAGCATTTGAAAAAGCTTGTTGAAGAAAAAGGATACGAAAAATAAGCAATTAATTAAAAAACCCTAAAAAAACCTCAGAGAGTTATAAATCATTCTAACCTTCCACACAACACTCTCGCCTTCTCGTTGTGTAGGATTTTTGGCGCGTTGCAAGATTGATAGGCTGTCCAAGAAACATTTCCCACAGCTCACAGGGCAGTAAACATCCATCTGTGTTCGCTAAAAATTCCAACCACCAAACAAATCCGACCGTTTCGCAAGTCAGTTCCACTTCCGCCGACACTCGATCTCGACACGCGGCTGGGTGGGCGAGGTTTCACAAATTAAGCTTTTCCCATCGGCCCCATGCCGGTTAAAACCCACCGAGGTTCTTCTTTGCTGCCAGCCAAGCACATCCAAGTAGCTGCGGGATGACCTTGAAGTTGACGAGCTTGGACGATAGTGCAGCAGCGCTTGCGGTGGGATTAAATACATTTCCAGCAACGCTTGGCTGGCTTTGGATGGGTAGGGTTAACCCGCTCCCTGCCGAACGACAGTGTGCTAACTTTAAATGAAACTTCAACCCGCTTTAGCGACGCTAGCTTTTCCATCGAGATGCATTCAGTCGACTAGTGAGAGTATAGTGCAGCGATCACCGATCAGAGCGTGAGTCAGAGCGGAGGTGTGTGTGGTAACTTGAACTTGAAAATGGCTCCAAGCATTATGAAAGCGTGGTTGAAGAAAATAACAACAACAAATAATAAAAAAAATGCGTCCACCCCACTTCTCCACCAGCACGTGCTCGGTCGGTCGGCAGGCATGGCCGTTAACCGACCAACCACCTTGCCCGGGGCGTCTGCTAGCGATCGTGCCCGCTCGCTCGCCATTGTGCTCGGGATGGCCTCGCGAGCCATTTCAAAGTCAAGGCAACCCTACCCAGTCGCCCCGTTCCAGCGGACGCTAATGCGGTCGGAATCCGGACGCCGCTGGGCCTTTGCATTACTGTTGGTGATGAAGTTTGACAGGTTGGTTGACTGGTTCGCAGAGAGGCTAATGACTGGTTCGCCGGCGCAGATCGATTGGTTACGTGTGTGTGTATGTTTTTTTGGCGGTTGCGTACGTAACGGGTTCTTACCGCGCCGCCAGGACGGGAAATGGATTAAAAAATGCCAATCAAACTGCAATCGAGCGCTTGTTTTTTTTTCGTGGCAATTTTTGGCGGAATGAGAAAGGTTGTTTGGGACAGTTTTGTTTTTTTGCAAACAGGGGAGGGATATTGGCTATTTGTTGCGGCTTTGCAATTAGTGGCTCATATCACACCCTTGTACCAAACCAGATAGAGGATTTAGAGGTGTTTTGTCCAAGCGGCAAGCTTTTTGCAATATGATTCATAGAGCAATCAGAGAAGTAGCTTAAGAATAGTGTGTGTTGCTTGAGCTGTTTAAGCTATGCTGCTTATCGATCATACGATTGGAAGGTGTTGAAAAATATGTTGATTAAGCATAAGTAGTGTCGTAGAATAAAACAATTTAACTACTAACTACAAAAAACATTGCTTCAGAAAAGTTGTAAATATGACAAGAGAAGTTAGGCTATGGAAAGAGTTAAAAAAAGTTAAAAAATTATAAAGGAAATGACAAATATAAATGTTTTCTGTGTTTAGTTTTCTTCAAATAACCTAAAATATGAACATAATAATAAGATTGCTTGTTGTGGTGTTTAATGTTCTAATAGTGCTACTTTTATCAATTACTTATGGCAAAGAAGACGCCCAAAAGCATTCAGCAGTCTGGAGACATGAAGCTGGATGCATGCTTTCGTTAATATTAACGTTATTTGTTGTTTGATTTTAAATTGTTTCTTGTTTCTAAACAAAGTCAATATTTTATATTATTCAAATATTATAGCACACAATTTGGAAAGTAAAATTAAATAAGTCTTTCAAACAATAAATAATTGTTCACCAGAAGGTCAAATGTGAAATGTAAAGAATAAAATTAATTTAAAAATGTACACCTCTTTTTTTTTTATTCAGGAGTAACGGTCCAAAAAGGAAATGTACACCTCTTAATTTTATATAAAGAGCATCGTGATTTTTTAAAGTTCAGCCTGCTTTTGAACATTATTCCACTGTAACTAAACATTTGACGTCTAACTGAAATACTGATACCTATCTGAACTTCGTTATTAAACTGCCAAAATCTCTTAGTTGATCCGTTTGCTTCATGGCCATGGTTTAGCCTTTGTTTGTGCTTTCATTTACAAAAAAAGGTAAGGTTTTATTTAAACTTCATAAAATTTACATTACTGATTGTTCAGACAATGAACAATGTTCAGAAAAGCATCAGTATTTGAGTTGGAAGACAAATGTTTACTTATAATTGAACAATGTTCAAAAGCACCTGCACATTGTTTACTTGGGCTGGTATTAAATGTGGTATTAGTGTATTAAAAATATCGAGAAAGTACCGTAAACATAGTCACAAACAATAAAAAAAAGAAAATAAGTTCAACAGAATGATCAAAACTCAAATTATATTTAATAAAAAAAATCTCCGAAAAGTGCAACATATAATTATAACAGCATAACATTTGATCACTTCCGATTAAATGTGGACTAAAATGACACTTTCTCAAATAAAACTTACAGTAAACATTAGACAAACATTAAAAAAAGAAACTAAATTTAATTTAATTTAATTTCGTTCCATTTAATTTAAAAAAAACAGGGAGATTTGTTGATAAAAACCATAAAATTTTTCATTTAATATAAAACTGTTGTAAAATATATTATTTACTCGTATCATGAGATCAGCGTCATCATAAACGATATTGTTTGTAGCTGATGTTAACACTCGATTATCAATTTCCTCACTATAAGTTCATCGTAGGATAAAGTAAAACTTCCTAAACAAAATTAGTCTCCTACAGCTTGTACCTCACTTCATTTTTTCGTTTTAACCTAAAGACAAACGTTTCAACACTCCCCTCGAAGCAGTGGGGTGATATTCATTCTACCCCTAGACGCACATACACAGTTCTAGTACACCCCATTCTTGCGGGCATCGCGAATGCCCCGTTTACCGTTTGCGGGTATGCAGGTGAAGGATGCGCACTCCTATGCACACAGTGCCGTTTGGCAATGTCCCAGATAGAAGGTGCACCGTGGAGACCCGAGCGGCCGCCTGCCACTCGCTCCAGCCGAAGTCAATCGAATTAATCTCGCAACGTTTGCAACGCTTACCGCTCATGCTGCAACAGTCGGATCGCCGGAATTGCTGCAATTCTCATGCACTGCACTGCAATGGGGCGTGTGGTAATGGGGGGCCATTTCTTCACCGCCACCGGCGCTCTGATCACCAGCACGCGCCGATTGGCTGGACCGTGGCGTCGTCTAATTCACTTAGACTTGACCGAATAAGCGAGGTGAGCACAGGCGTAGCAAGCGCAAGGCTGCGTGCCTTTTCGTCGATCCAATTGGCAAGCTGCCGCCGACTGTGTGTGTGTGTGTGTGACCTTAGGGTCAAGGTGGATGGGCAACCCTCCCCAACGGCTGCGGGGCGGGTTGGGTTCGGGTGTTTATGAGTGCTCTGCGATGCACGATGCCGCCTAGAACCGATTTTGAAAGCAATTATGACAAGCGGATCACACTGGATAGGTGTGATTTGGTTTCTTTTGGACATCGTCCTTTTTGCTCCTAAACGAGCATCGCTCAGGCTTGCTCCGGAGCTAAATACAGTCCATTTAAAGTATTCTACAGAAGGTAGATTAGCAAAAAAAATACCCCAGCACTTCAAATCAAATTTGGCAAGGTAATTCGGTTGACAGTTTAACCTTACCCCTGTGACAGAGTTGCTGACAGCCGCGTGGCTACTATTGGTGTCTTATTTTGAGCTCCTTGACACCTCGAAAATACCTCTCGTCGAGTGTGAACAGCTTCCAGGCGAACGATCGAAACCACAGATAGGTCACAGATTTATTATCGAGCAGGTGCTGATTGTTGCTATCGGCCCATTCGGCATTCTTCCGGGCTGGAGTGTGAAGGAACGGCCTGTGCCGACAGGTTTGAGATGTTTCGAGACGCATAAATTCGCGGTACGGTATACCTTGGCATTCCTGTACATAGCAGTCAGCGGCAGGCAAAAACAAAACACAACATTCCAATAGAATTATTAGCGTACAAACAGACAGAAAAAAAACAATCAAATTTGAGAAGCCAGGGCTTCACTTTCCATGCCAATGACACAGCCAAACAAGCGCACGCAACCGTTTCGGGAGTGACGCAAAACCGATGCGAGGGTTAATGTTTACAAAGCTGCCGTTGGCTGCTGTTGCTCCAGGATTTCTTCGGTACCCGCGCGAAGAAGCGTGCGGAGATCTCGGGCCAAGAATGATAGAGTAAATATTTGCTCTCAAAATACATGGTGGTTTGTTTGGGTGTTTTTTTTTTGTATACCCCCGTTTTTATGTGTGGGGTTTGTTGCTTCAATCCGTTGCTGGCCGTGTTTCTGCATGTAACGACAATTGAAACCGCGTCTGTACAGATTCAGCGGCCGCCCACGACCCGTACGCACTCTGGAACATTCTTCCGGAAGTGCGATCGGTCGCGATCGTTGTGAAATTTGATTGCCTATGTTTCGGGACGCTTCTTGATGGTTTTATCCTGCACGGCATGGTTTAAGGTCGCGGCATTTGCAAACGCAAGTGGTTGTTGTAGCGGAATCATCCTCCCTCCGCAATCGGGGAAGCACCGAAACTCGATGCATGAGTCATGAGTCGGGTGTTGTTGGGTGCCCCTTGGTCCTCCCGGGTGTGGTGCCGGGTCAATATTTGCCAATCATTCGCTGACATTTGACGGGAGTCAACAAATGGGAGGTGGTCGTCGACTTCGGTCTCGCGATTGTTTGGCCCGGGGAAGAAGCTGGGAAGCTTTTTATTTCCAGGTTCTAGTGGTGCTTGTGAGCTTCTGATTTTGCGTCCTCCCTTTTCCCCCCAAAGGTCGGAGCGTGTTAATCGATTGTTCTTTTTTCGGTTTGTTGTGGAACTCTCTCTCTTTATAGCGGATTTAGTCGACGCAGAGGAGATAGAAAGCGAGACAGAGATTCAATTGCAAATCGTTCACAATATCCAATTAAGGGCCAAGCAAGTGTCTTTTGTTACGTTTGCTTCTCTGACTGAGCTTCTCTAAGGTGCGGACTTGATGGTCCTGTAAATACACTGCGTACCACAATTATAGCTTCACCTAAATGCTGTAGCATGAGTTGAATTGTCAATGCTGGTTCGTTATCTGAGTTTAGAAAATTGTGTTCTGTTTTTGTTAGAACTAATATTGTTTAAATTTATTGTCAACTCTAGGTTATGATGATATTTTTTCATTCTTATCTTTTGTACTTTTAAATGTCATGTTTTTTTTTTTTAATTTGAGAATTGAAACACGCGCGTACAGTATACTCGGGGTTCGGAACTTCTTAGATTAGTGTTGATAGGGCTAATAACTCGTCATACCTTTATGCTTTTGTTAAACTCTCAAACATCTAATCGTCTAATCGAATATTTGTAGCTTTATCAAATTATCGCAAGATACCTCGAACATCTCAATCCTTTGTAGGGGTCAGAGGTGGGTCATCATCATCACCATCATCAATTGTTGAAATAGTCGATTAGCTGTACTTACGTATATTATAGTTTAAATTCAATATATATCAATCTATATAAGTACTCAACTAACTCAAAATATGATCTTTTGCTTATTCATGATAAAGCTACTTTTTTAATGTAGGAGAAAAACATACTATTTACTATATTAGCTATTTACAGAATATGCAGATCGGTAGTTACAAAATATAGGATAGCTCAGTGTGTACTGTCAACTAAAATTATCTGATCATTAATAAAATAAGGCCATCATTCATATATGATACCTTGAAGCGGCCAATCTGTAGTGTTCTTTGAGTAATATTAAATAAAATGAAATATATAAATTAAATTACTATTAGATTATACATTCTATTGGTTTTGAACTGTCGTTTGGATAGAATTTATCCTTAACACAACACATGGAATAATGATTGGAGAAATGGAAATTTTACTTGTTAAGTGATGTCTGTGATGGACCTCCAACGATCGATAACCTCATAACCGTGGTCAGCTGTTTTATCAGATGTTTATTTTATAGAAATTTTGTGTGAAATATTGGTTTGAGAGGTCTGAGAATGTTTTAAATAGTATGGTACCAAACAGGAAGCTCAATGATGCTTACAATATATTTTTAAATTATTTATTTATTTTCGTTTAATTTATATAGCTACATAAAGTGATACAGCTATAAACACTAGGCGAATCTATCATTTTGTGCCTTACTGTACACTCTTTCTCTTTTAAAGCAATTGAAATTGGACTATTTGTTCGTCCCGTTGCACTCTCCTGCACACTCTGTAATGGAATTAATTATTCGATTTCAAACTATTTCGGGCGAGTGTTTGTCATCCCGATCATCCAAACAAACTTAAAGTCGATTGTTCTTCTACTGGAAAATCGCCTTACCGGCTCCTCGGTACAGCTTTATCTCGTTTTGGCCGGTGGAAGAGAGTTGCCGTCGTACCATGACGTGATGGCATTTGAAGGCATGTTAACAGCGAAGCATTTCTCAACCTACGCCCTCGCCGTTCGGGTGGTATGCGCCAAAGGACAACGACTCATTTCCCGGTACGTCAGCAGTGGCGAAATTTGAAGGAATTTATCGTATGTTGTTAACATCTTCCGAGACAGCTATCTGTCGGCAGATGAAGCACAAAGAAGCAAAATGGAAAGAAGTACATTCCCAGCTGGAAGTATTGGTATTTTTGGCTGCGTGACAGGAATTCCACGTGGAGCAAGCATAACGTGACGATGCATAGCGGTCCTCCGGTTTTGGTTTGGGCCAGCTTTACCTTGACATATTTACGGCACCCCCTCCCCAAAACGCCGCACGCGTCAAACGTGACGAATAATAATGTCCCTTCGTCAAAACGAAAGTGTTTGAGCAGGAAGATGACTTCTTTGTAATGAACGTTGTCAATAAGCAATAGCTCCAAAGAGGGGAAAAACACAGTTGAAAGGTTAATTTTGTGTGTAGTTTATGTTTATTGTTTTATGGTTTCTTCTGTGCTTCAACCACAAAAACCGCTTGAAAACAAACTACACCATCACTCACTTTTGCGCTTGCCATGCCGCTTTACACTGTTGTTGTTCAACTGCATGCTCGTAAAATGTTCAGTCACACGTGGCGCTTCGGTGCATTTTTTTACATTTTACGCTTACGCTAACGGAAATAGTTTTGCGCAAAAAAAACATCATTCTATCGATTTCGGTCACGTTTTCACACGGTTTCTCATTTTGCGATTAATAGCTTCCCGCTTTTTGCCGCTCCTCATGGTCTACTGCGATGCCCAACCCACCGCCGAGGTCGAACTGAAAGTGGAGCTTTTAAAGCTTTTCAATCAAGCATCGGGCGGGCGTTTAGTGAGCGTGCTTGGGTTGATGCAGGCCTGTCCGTAGATCGATCAGCATGTTCGCAGTCCGCGAGCAGGCCTCTTCCAGTGCCATAATTAAACTGAACGCTGCTCTGAACGCTGTTTATCCGCGGCTGTGCTTCCCAAAAACAAAACGTGTATCAACTATCAAAACCGGGGCGTGTGTGGAAGTGATGACAGATTGAAGATGTGAACACCGGACACCCCCGATAGTGGGGACGGCCGATGATACTGAGCTCGATTTTAATGGGCACGCTTGTGCGATGCTTTTCCGGTATTCCGGATATTAGCGGTGGCTGAGCGATGACATTCCGAGATGCACGATGGCACGCATATGTGTATATAAATAGCTAATATTCACGGTATGCTGTATGGTATTTCGTTCCGCTTGGTCAGTGCAGGTGCAACGGTGCAAGCTGCGATAAAAAAAAGCAATAGGGCAACGCTTTTGGGTAGCGGCTCTGTGCTGCTTAGTAACGTCGTAGGCTACTCTGCCGATGAGTACACGCCGTGTCTGTGGATTGCTGTCAGTGAGGTTTAGTGCATCATGAAGAGCTTGACTGCTGCAGCTACGTTGCTTAGCAGCGCTTTGGTGCTGCTGGTCCTGTGTCAAGTGAGTGTTGCCGTGTGTTGTTTTAGCTCCCCCAAAATCCTATAAACTCTCTGCCTGTTTAGGAAACGGACGCTCTTGCCGTACGGCCACGCCGTGACCTGGTGGAGACGGGCAAGGCAGTGATTCTGCAGGGTGTCTCCAAGCTGAAGGACGCGCTCGACCATGGTGTGAACGTGAAATCGGAAGGAAAGCGCTCTATCGGTCAGTTGTGTGTGCAGACGCGTGCTCCCACCCTGTGGCAGTGTTCTAGGTAGCTCAATTGACCCTTTTGCTCCTTCCTCCTGCTAGATATATTTGGCTTCAAGTTCGGCGGTGGGTCCAGCGTGAACGCCGGCTTCGGTGACGCGGCCAACGAGGAAGCGTCCACGAACGAGGACGATCTGGTGCGACGTCGCCGGGCACTGGATGTGCTGGGGGCAACGTACGCGTACGTAAGCCTGCTACCCCAGTCACCCCACGGCACGAACGTGAACATCGTGAAGGTGAGCTCGGTCTCGAACGTGAACAACTTCGGGGAGCTGCCGGCAGCCGAAACGGCAACGACTGTGGCCGCACCCGTGGCCGAGCGACGGCGCAAGCGTTCTCCGGATATGGTGCAGTTGGCTGCTTTCGAAAAGAAATCGCTCTCGGTAGATAGTGTGATCGGTCCGGACAAGAAGCTGACAACCCACGAGCGGTTGGAATCGATCCGTGGAGGAAGTCGTACACTGCTGAGGGAGAATGTGGCACGCAACAAGCGCTCGCCTCAAACGGATGGGCAGGAAGAGGGACAAGATGGGGGACCACCCAAGGGGCCACCACCACGGGGCGGACCCAAGGGTCCAAGGGGTCGCGGACCACCACCTGGATGTCCACCGCCTGGCGGAGAGGAAGAAACAACCGTGACCACGGCTGCGGTGGAGCGTCGGAAGCGGGAAGTTGTTGAGTTGGTGGAAACGGAACGTAACAAGCGATCTCCCAAAGGTGGTCGCGGTAGTGCTTCTTGCCGTGGTGGTGGTGGAGGCGGTCAAGGTACACCTCCCCCAAATGCAGAGGTACGCCGGAAGCGAGACACGTCCAACGAAAGCAGCGACTACAGCACTTCGGACGAGTCGGATGAATCGGCAGAGCAGAACAGGGGACGATCGCTCGCGGCGCATCGCAATCGGCGCCAGGCACTGGGTGGTGGCGAGATCTCGGGAAAAGTGGGCAGCTGGTTCGAGCAGCTGGCAGGGGTGTTCGTCGACACAGTCAAGAAGGTGGTAACCGTGACGAAGAAGACGTTCGGCAAGGGACAAGCTGAACCATAAGGAGTGGATCGCGGTGGGTTGCGCATTGCGTTGCGCTGTTTGTTGTCGTTTCTGTGTCGTTGTTTCGTGGTGTTTTGAATCTTGTGAATTGTTCCTATAATTTTAAATTTATTGTTGTTAAATAAATTTGAAGAAGTTACAGAATTTGAAAAAATCGATAGAATGGAGTAAGTGGGGTTGGAATTACATTCAAAATCTAAAGCGTCCTTATAGGTACTCAACGAAGAGTTAATTTAACTCATTTGCGAAATAACTCTTTGCGACGGCTCTCATTCTCGGTAAATCGTATATCGACTCAGTTAGTTCAAACAATCTATTGCGCATTAATTGTAATGAGTGATACAGCTCTTCATGTTGACTTCACTCATCGTCTTCACTCACGGTTCATTAAATCTTGCTGGAGTTTAATAACTTTTTCGTGTGGTTTAAAACTTAAAGTATCATTTAACTCACCTAAACTAGCTCTTGAGCTCTTTTGACTCTTACTGAATGAGTTAAAAATTCAACTCAGAGTTCTAACCTCTCGCTTCTGCGTGGTTATTCCCAATCGTATAATCGACAGCGGATCAAGACGCCTCGCTAGAACCTAGACAATTCCAAACCAGCAACGACTTACAGTACATTATGTTTCTGCAAGAGGGTTTACAAGAGTTCAGAGCACATTTGCATTTCATTCCAAATCTAGATAAACTTCTTTCGTGGCTGATATCAGCATTTTAGTTGATAGTAGAATATTAGAAACTGAAGAATAGCTTGAAGGTCTATCCCAGAAAAGGATGCTGGTCCTCTAGTTCTTTGCCTTTCTCGCGTTAAACGGTGCGCATGGGAAACGTTCTATGTACCGTCTTGAACAACAATATGAATCCTCCATGATTCCATTGGATCGACCTTAATTCCATCCTTGAATTTGATGTTTTTTTGGATGATGTTAAGAGCTCCTGCTACAAAGAATATGATATAAAAATAATCACGCAGATGTAGAACCTAAATTAGTCTTTATGTGCATGATACCATGTTCCACACACACGCTTGAATGGTTGACATGTAATGGCAATCTACAAATGAGATTGTTAGCGGAAACGTTAGTTAAGCGGCAAAATGTAAATTAATTAGAGCGTGATGGAAGCAAAAGCCTTGCATACACCATGAGTAAGGGAAAAAAGTGTACTACTTGTATTTTGTATGTACGTTCCTTCATAAAGCAGTGACATGCAAAGTTGCTCATAGAAGAAACATATCGAAGGTCAGTATTGACAACATTAGTAATTCTAATACATTTATGATTAACTCACTGTATCTGGATTGATGTAAAGACATTTAGATTCGTGTTAAGCTCATATTGGAGTGATTATTTTAATTTAATATCTTTTTATCACGAAATACAAGTGAATAAACTCGGCGCATGATTTGCATCTTGGCTCATTTGGAAAACGATCGACCTGTTTATCTATTTATATATCTTCACCTCCATTCTGTCCGAGCTTCTGTTCGAGTTACCGGCTCACCAGCCATGCCATTGGACGGGGAGGATTTTTGTCCGTGAAGATTTAATTATTCCATGAATAATAATTAACACTTCCCGCATCCGTCATTTCGCCTGTCCGCCTCTTCATTGGACTAACGAGACTACCCCAATGGTGGGGGGTTCCAATGAAAGCAAACATTCGTGTCAAAAATTAGACAACATTACAGTCCCTCCTGTGTCCTCTGGGACCACATTATGATCAACTTTGTTTGTCAAATGGGGGGGATGAGAGGTTAGTCATCGGACGGACTGACCTATCCACTCACCCCAGGTGCAGATGTAATGAGACGGACAGCAGTACTATCAATGCATACCTTTGGCTGGAGTTGAAGCTTAGCCACTGCTCGATTTAATTATCTGTCTGTCTGTTGACGTGTCGCATAGCATTAAAACAAGTGCTGGCGACCCACGCGGTCGGTGTGAAGTTCTTCACTGTCAAGTGATTTTATTACGCCATGCGGCAGCTCACTCGTTAATTTACTGCACACGCAAATGCATTGTGCCGTCGTGCGTCGACAGCTCTTGACCTTACATCCCAGATGGTGGCCATGCTTGAGTGTCCCGGTGTGGGGGCCATGGCATGGCATGCGACCTGCGTGCATTCTACACAAGTTAGACAGTGGCCTGGAGTAGTCCAGCGGAAGGAGTTCTTCCGGGAGCGAGCCCTCTTCTGCTGTGCGAGCTAATGAGATGAATCCACTCCAACCCAGGCTTTACTCGCGCGAGTGGAGTAGTGCGAATCGCGATTTGGCGCTAGAATCGCATAGTTGCCACAGTGCAAAGTGGCCCGCGGTTCGCGAGTAATTGTGGGAGAAATGCAAACAAGACGCTGGCGGCTAGCTGACGCAATACGTCATCACTTGCTGACTGTGACTGACCGAGGTTGGGATGTTTCCTTGCACATTGGCGGGAGTTGTGGCACGTGTCTGGTTATGATTTTCACAGACAAACACACATAAAAAAGGGAATCGAATCCGTTTCGTTCCGGGGTAAGGCTCATTAACACTGCTTCCTACTCACTACTTGCTCATTAATGTGTTACCCTGGTGCTAGTAGCCAATTAAAGCGATAATCTCATTGTGATGATGGCTATTCCATGGCATTTCCATACCGTGTTCGATTGTTTGATAGGCTGTTTGTTTGTTTGTTTGTTTGCTTGTTGGTGCGATACTCATTGCATAACCATCGACGATGAGTTGTATCGAAATGATATGTAGCGTAATTGTACCGGTTTGTGTGTATGATCGGATAATTTCCTTCCACGGTGATTTTCCCAACACAATGTTGCAGCTCGTTAAGGTGCAGTTTAGAGGGTTTTTTTGCACAATGCAAAAATAATGCATCATTATTTTAAATCCCGCCTGTAAATGATTAGCACTTTACGGGCAGTAAATGAGTGTAATTTGCCTTATAGTGTGGTGTGAGTAAGCTGTTGTTTGATGTTTAGAAGAAGAAAAAAACTCATATAATTTTTTCATGTTTTAACTATTTGTCTTCTCATATTATTTAGAAAAAACCAAACATTTTACTTATCAGCATATGTATTAGTATTTTATTGATTTTTTTTATTACATTTTTACTTTCGTTATTAAATATTCAGAATTATTCTAAGTTTGTTTATTTCAAAACAGTTTAAGATGTTTTGAAATAAGATAAAGTTTGTAAGTTTCAGGCGTTGTTTTTAATTTCTTTTGAGAAATACTCTTTTTTCTTACATTATACCGTTCCGGTCTTCAGGGCAATTCAAGTTCATTGTTTGAAATTTTTGTCGAGCTATAGTCTAATTTTTTAGCTTAAAACATAAATCTAAAAGACAAAGTTAACTTTTCTACCTTTTTACAGATACGCTTTAATAAATAAATAAATATGTAATGAAGTATTTTTTAATAAGTTATCAAATGATGAAAAGTAATTAAATTTCCAAAATATTCATTGGGTGTTTCATATTATGGAAGAGAAAGAAAAAGAAAGAAAACCTCCTGTAATCAGTGTAATTCTTTTTGAAAACAACGTTGAAGAAAGAAACTCAAGAACTTCAAAGAGCATTGCAGATTTGCATCAACCTTTATTCGTCATGCATTATATTAAGCTTTATTTTATGTAGGTATTTATGAGAGAAAAGTTAAACAGTTCTAAGGCGTTATTATTTAATTGCCAATTCGTATTCGTCATAAGTGTTAAATCCCGATTGAAATAATATTTGTATTTTATTTCTACCCTTTTACTTTCCTCATTGCTCTTTGTGATTCGTACATCATCTTCTTTCCTGCAAAGAAGCGCAATAGCAATGCGTGAGTAGATGATGTCTGGGTCTGGGGGTTTTTCTCTCCCCATCTCTTTAATTCCATTCCATCCAGCTTCCTGACGCGTCAAATGTCAACCCGTCACGTCATAACGGCTACCGGTATGATTAACGATTACATTCATTATCTAGTTTTCCTGTGCGCCTCGTCGTTGTTGCTATGGCTGCCCGATGTTGCGCTGCGTGAGGCAAATGTGTGTGTGGAGCTAGAAAAAAGCCCTCCACTCCCATCTCTCCCCCCTCCCTTCAAATGACATTCTGTGGAAGTTCTCGCTGCGTTTACAGCCTGCTCCACGTGGCGCATAAAGTTAAAATGCATTTGAATAATATCCCCAGCCAGCCGTAGTGGTGTGCCCTCTTGACCTGCTTGAGCTGCAGACTGCAGCTTGATGCGGAAATGTGAACCTTTCATGTGTGTGTGTGTGTGTTAAAGGGGGGATTTGTCGCATGTCGCAATGAAGGTATGGGTAGAAATAAAATATTAATTGTGATTTGTCCAGCTTTGCATGGCGCAAAGGTGGCACGCAAGACAGTGCCACGATACACGCGCATATGATATGAGCGATGAGCTGGCTGGAAGGTTGGGTTGTGGATCAGCCAGTGCAGTCAGCCGGATCAAGGATTGCAGTTGAGTCCAGTGGTCCAGTTGGAGGCAGAAGGGCGATGCTATTATTGCATCGTATGCAGCTCACTTCGAGATCGGATGTTTGCAAATCAAATGAATTGCACCTTGCACCCGGGAACTTGGGTGGGGTTGTGGAGTTTGTTTGTTCAAGAGATGGTGCCGGGCACCCGGGAGTGTATGATTGATGAGCCATGAGGGCTATGAGTGGAATATATTGGTCGGTAATTCAATTATATCCGATACACACGTACACATACACTAAACATTGCTGCAAGCGCCCGCGCTGCAACGATACATGCGAAGTGAAGGGATGGATGGAGATGCATCAGCAGAAAAAGTCCATCCTGTGTGTTGCATCAGCAAAAATGCTGCCTTACTCTGTCGAGAGAATGGGAGAGGGAGGAAGAGGAAGCGAAGAAGGATATTGCAATATTGCAGCACCCTCTGTGCATAACCGATCCATCGGTTTGGGTGTCTAATAGTGCTGATGATGATGATACTTCCTCCTGCCGGAAGGCGAGTAATTTCGGAGCGTTCAATCCTGGACGAAGGACTAAAACCCTTCGTGGTATCCTCTCCCCACTGCGATGCTCGGTACATCGACTTAAGCGATGTGGTGGTGTGTGCAAATTTCTCGCCAAGTGGTGGCTAAGTGGCTGTCCCGAACACTTGCTGACGCTTGTTGCTACTACTCGTAGGGTTTGTTCTACAGCTGGGAAGGATCATACAGGAAGGGTTGCATCAATGGTGTAACCATTATTCTTTGCCTTCTGGTGAAAGATGCAGGCAGCTGACCCGTGCTGAGGATCAGGCGGTTAAGTGTGGGATGTGGGATTTTTCCGAGTGCTAGTTAGTGAGTGTGTTCAGCAATTTCGGCTAGCAGCCACCGCTCTGCCCGTTGCTATCCGTGTGCGAACGATTAGCTAATGGGGGAATGTAGCTATGCGCTATGTAACACAAATATTCCATTCCATGGTACGTGGAATCAGCGAATGAATTGTATCGAACAGCGTTTCTCAGCGAGAAGGAAATCAATTATCTATAGCTGCATTTGATGGTATCTCACGCAATCAGTGCAATTATTAGCAAGCGAGTGCATCAATGCATCAGGGTGTGTGTGTATGTGTGTGTGTGTGTACTGTTCGTTGATGTTAGCTACATCTCGATCTCGGTGTAACATTTACCATACCACACAAGAGGTTTTAGCTGAAGTGGGCTTAGATGGGCTTTTGCGAACTAGGAAGGCAAGCGCAGGCAGGTTTTCGTTGGTGTGAAATGATGCCTGCCAAGTATCCGGTCAAGTGTCGTTGCGGTGCTGTGAGTGTAATTGGTCTGTGTGTGTATGTGTGTGTGAGTGTATCAGTTTGAGGGTCAGCATCCTTCTCGTGCGGCTTCATTAAGTAGCTGCCGTATCGTACCGTACCCATGCTTACACACCCGGATGATGAAGACCGAGCTGGAAGGAAGGATCGTGCTACTTCATAACCTCAAGTGCACCGGCTAGTGTTGTTAATTGGGGCTTGAAGATGCTTTGCATATGCAGTTTTTATCCCAAACACCTCGAAGGGTAATTTATCATGCATAGATGCAGAGTGAATGGCACTTGATGGTTGTCGTTTTTGTGACACGTTTTTAACATTGGTGCAGCTTGCTTCCTTGCTAATGTATTGCTACCGAGGGGTTGCTGGTGTTTAGTAAAGGTTTAAAACACTGTAAAACATAAATTGTGTAAAAAAATTACATCTTTTGCATCAGAATTTACAAAACTTTCCCTTTTTTTAATGTAAGTTGTACAAAACAGGTTTTCAGGATAATTAAATTAAACCCAAAGCCGTTGGAATAACATATTAAGCCAAACTTAAAGTTATTTTAAGCAGTATTTGATAATCTCATCAATAATATAATTAGATTATAAACTTATCTTATTTTTCCTTCTTCATTTCTTCTTCTTCTTCTTCTTCTTCTTATTCTTCTTCTTCTTCTTCTTCTTCTTCTTCTTTTTCTTCTTCTTCTTCTTCTTCTTCTTCTTCTTCTTCTTCTTCATCATCTTCTTCTTCATCTTCTTCTTCTTCACTTCTTATTTTTCTTCACTTCTTATTTCTCTTCTTCTTCTTCTTCACTTCTTATTTTTCTTCACTTCTTATTTCTCTTCTCTTCTTCTTCTTATTCTTCACTTCTTCTTCTTCTGCTTGTTTGCCTATACCACTACTCGATGTTGTTAGTATCGATCTACTTAAATATTCGAGTAGGCGTGGCAGTAAAACAGAAGTTTGAACATTATTGAGGGCTTTTACAATATCAGCCGACTGTTTTATATTTTGTTTGGCACTTGGCTGCAGAACAGTCCATACAAAATCACGCACAAAACTAGCCTAAAAAAATGTATATAAACAAACGCCGATTCCTCGCCGGCGCGATCAACGCGATCACTGACAGCTTTCTGGCTTAAACTATAGAAAAGGCCATTATTGGAATTTTAAAGATTTTTTGAGTTTTTTTTTAATTTTTAAATGTTTCATAGATGCCATTATTGCATGAAGTTCTTTTAAATGTCGAACACGACAAAAACACACGAAAACACACAAAAAAAAATTCCACAAACAAGTGAAAAAAATTTCTGAAAATATAGAACAACCTAAATAAACAGAACGAAAAGCTTTAACAAACCTCAGGAAGACTGTATGCTAATAAGCTTTTCACCATACTTTTACAACGCACTTCGCACCGGTTCCGGGCCGCCTCTCGCTCGCTCGAAGCGTCCATTATGGAAATGCAATCCGAACAAGCCCCGCCAGCGTAGTCGTTGTATGCATATGTCCGCTCAATTGGCTCCATCATACGGTTGGTTGGTGCGCCAGGCCGGCTGCCTGGTGGAAAACTCTTGCAGGATAAACAACCGTCCACGGAATGCGCGGTTTGTTCCTTCCACTCACGTGTCCGGTTTGCGTTTCGGATGGAAATGTTTACACCACATTTACATAATTTAAAACGCGCCGCAAAAAGAGCCCGAAAGCACGGTGCTGGCTGTCTATCAACAAGCCAACTGTACGCCGTATGTGTGGTGACAAACGAAGCGTTTCATTGCTCATCCCTTTATTTCCCTACACTATAAGCTTGGTGGTAGGCGTGCTTCTTTTGTTTATATGTGTAACATTGTTTCTTTTATTTCCATTTGCAGAAAAGAAAACCGTCCTCAATGGTGTGTCGGGGCGGTTTCAGTCCGGCGAGCTGACCGCCATCATGGGCCCGTCCGGGGCAGGCAAATCGTCGCTGCTAAACATTCTTACCGGTTACACGTGAGTGCTTGCGCCTCGAGATACAGTCAGCTGCTACGGATCAATCGACCCCCAGACAAGAACCTCAAAAATGTCCCTCTTTTTTGTCTGTTTTTGCTTCTCCTCCGCTCAGGACACACGGCGTGAAGGGTACGCTTGCGTTCGGCAGCAGCGGCAGCACAAACCGTAAGCTGTGCAGCTACATCCTACAGGAAGACTATCTGCAGCCCCTGTTCACCGTGCACGAGATAATGCTGATGGCCTGCGATCTGAAGGTTTCGTCCGACAGTCTTAACCGCAGCGAAAAGCTTCGGCTGGTAAGCTTTCAGTCTTTATTTTTTTGTGTGTGTTGTGTGCCTCCCGAAAGCAGTTATCCGATCGAATGTGTGTGCCTCTTTGTGTGCATTCTTATGCAATTTTCTCTTTCTGCTGTTTTTGTCGTCTCTCTTTTCACCCTTAGGTGGACAAAATTCTCGACACGTTACACTTGAGCTACTGCAAGCAGACGCGCTGTGGCAGTTTGTCCGGCGGCCAGCGGAAGCGTCTATCAATCGCACTGGAGCTTATCGATAATCCGCCGATCCTCTTTCTGGACGAACCGACCACGTAAGTGTATGCACCCGGGCACCCCGGTCATCTCCGGTGCTTTGTCGGAGTTTATTGGCAGGAATTGCAGTTTGCGGTTTGCGTTTTCTTTTGGAAAAGGAATGGGGGGAACGATAAAAATAGATTCGGTTTTAGTAGGGAAACCGATAGGGTGGGTTGGGTGGTTATGCAATGGATTTTTTTGAGGAAAGAAAATATTGAACTAGCTCAGACCTCGGAAGTTTAGTTTAGATGGAATGATGATAGTGAGGTTTTCTCAACTTACTTTAGAACATCATATCAATCCTTTTTCATCTTGGTTGGAATGACATAGTTAAAGCAATAGTCATCATGGAACTGGATCTATTGAAAGGATTCGTCGTTGAGTGATGATGCTGTGGTTGAATGAGATATTGCTCGTTCCTCAAAGAGTAATGCTTTAAAATTGTTTCAAGGTTGGGGAATAGTTCAAGTTTACTCGTTAAAAGTCCTCTAGTATGTAGTATCTTCAAAAAGACACTTAAAAAAGAGCAAAAAGAATGAAGACTTTTAATATTTGTGCACCCTTTTTTGTATCCTATCTCAGATCTATGGCTTTGATAAAGACTGTAATGCTTTTTATCGAAGATGATATAATCATTTTCTTCGTTTACCCGAAAAATAACTTGGCAATTATGCAAACGGTGGTACAGTGTCAAATAATCCATCCGTTTGATAATTAATTTAAATAGTTCTGCTTATATGTTTACACAAGAATTGCCTAATTTTTTACAAGTTTTCCAACAGTTTTTGATGTATTGTCTCTTTTCCTCAAACATGAATCATAAAACATTGAATCATTATCGCATTTTAATAAATGTTTCCTAAATTTACTGTTTTTTTTTCAAGATTGTTCTGAACTATTTGTCTCAAATTTGATGAGTCAAAGCTAGTCGCAAAAATGATTTAAGAAAATGATTAAAACATGATTTTTTGTAAAAAGGTTTATAAATAGTGAGATAACTCAAAAAATTGGGAAGCTTTCAAATATCCTTGGGAAACAATCACAAAAACGGTTGTAAAAATGATAAAAAAATGAAAGGAAGGATATTAATGAATGAAAATGGAGATTAAACCCATTGATAAGTGATATTGTTATGTTGGTCATCTGACTGTTCTGCTGTCGTTCTGCATCGATCACTGTGTTTTTTTCGTTTTATTTTCCTTCATTGTTTCATCACCATTAGAAGATTATTTAGTTGGCCTAATGATATAAGCGCCGTTGTTCTTGATGTGCGCCTGAAGTTATCCACTTCCCGAGTAAAGTCATTGCTCGATGCAGCAATATTAGGACCTAAGCGTCCACATCATCCCGAGAAAGTAGCTTAAAGCTCATTTTAACCACAAAACCTTGCTGTTGTAGATGGAAATGGATGGACTTGGTATGGTACTCGGGAAAATCAGGATTTAGAAGATCCGGTAATAAAGCCGTTTTGATCTCCCCGAAAGTCAGAATTATGGTTTGTGGATGCTGCTATTATTCTTTTCCTTGGAGTTTTTTCGACTTTCCAATTTCCAAGCAAAGGCTCCAAGGAGTTAATATATTAAAATTCGTTTAACTTTTTGAGTGGAATTATTTTGACGCAGAGCTACACTATTTGCTTCCGTTCTCCCTCTGGAGATAGTTCACGCATTGTTCAACAGTTTGCTGGGAAGTTGAACTGCGAAGTTAAACTAGAACGCATCACACAATTACATTAGTTTAATGAGCTCCGCAGCAAACGGCACCATCGCCTGCATCATCACCATCATCATCATCTTCCACATGATGCCTGTCCGCAGGAGCGTCACGTGCACGTGGACCACTTTTCTGATCGTGTCATTGTTTTCCCTCTTTTTCCTTTTTCTGCTCATTTAAACTTCATCCTTTTGCGCGATGTCACTCCCCCCCACCCCCATGGGACAACGACGATGGTCGCGATATATCCTGCACTGCACTACCCGAACCGGGGACCGTACATCAACCGCCCTGGACCGCCTCGGTTTTTTGCAACAATTGTGTCGCATTTCAATCGTATCGCAAACGACAAAACCCGGCGCTGCGCCACTATGGCAATGGCTTTCAACGACAACAACGCCAACACCGGCAAACCGGATGATGAAATCAACGCTTTTTTGGCACCCCGTGTACGCTTTGATGCGCTCGCTCGTTCTCAAAAACAATAAAAAAATAAACCCCCACAGCGGCCTGGACAGCTCGTCGTCACTGTACACGATCAAGCTGTTGCAGGGGCTGGCCCGCGAAGGGCGCACCATTGTCTGCACCATCCACCAGCCGTCCGCCACCGTGTACGAAATGTTTGACCACGTGTACGTGCTGGCTGAGGGCCACTGCGTCTACCAGGGTTCGGCCCTGAACACCGTACCGTACCTGCGCTCGGTCGGGCTGCACTGTCCGGCGTATCACAATGCGGCCGATTACTGTAAGTTTCTGCGCACTCGCTGTCTGTGTGTGTGTGTTTGTGTGCTGTACTTCCTCATTCATCCCCTTCCCTTCTTCCAACAGTGCTGGAGGTCACCAACAAGGAGTACGGCAACTTTACCAAAGCGCTTGCCAAAGCCGCCACCGATCCGAGCTGGCGATTGGCCCCGCTCGTCGACCGCTTGGGCGGTGGTGGTGGTGGTGGAGTGGAAGCACTACCCCCCTGTCCGCCGGCCTACGACAGCAATCACAACGATGCCATCTACCAGGGCCACCGGAAGGAAGTGGCGGTGGTCGTACCGCTGGTCGGCCCGGTGGACCAGCTGCCCGGCAAGATGGCGGACCAGAGCCAGCGCCGACCGTCCGAGTTTGCCAAACTGTTGATCCTGATGAAGCGCTCCAACATTCAACTGTACCGGGACTGGGTAAGTAATTGGGGGCAAAGGAATACGTTCCAAAGCCCGCAGTACGCATTTTCACGAGAACTTTTCCCCACTCCCCGTTTCGGCGGCTTCGCTTGCAGACGGTAACGCATCTGAAGCTGTTTGTTCACATCGTGTGTGCCATCGTGATTGGATTGCTGTTCGGCGATTCGGGCATTAACGCAACGAAATCGATCTCGAACGTGGCCTCGTTCATGGTGCACATACTGTACCTGTGGTACACGACGGTGATGCCGGGCGTGCTGAAATGTAGGTTGCTGTTTGTGCGTTAGCGTTACATTGGGAAAAGGTGTATTTTTTACAATTAAATTGCAAAATTTCGTTCTACTTCCCTTTCCGCCGTCCACCACTTGCACAGATCCGTACGAAATGAATATCTTGAAGAAGGAATCGTTCAACCGGTGGTACAAAATACGGACTTACTTTGTCGCGTCAATGCTGACGTCACTGCCAGTGCAGGTGAGTTTTAGGTGGGGGTTTGGATTAAAGTTAATGCAGTAATTAGAAGTAACATGTGTTGAAAATGAAGGTTTGCGTTTGTTTGTTTGCTTATAAACAAGCATAATTATTAGATTTGAACCTTGGAGAAGCATAATTCTCCGGAAACGGTCAGGAATTAGGATCATCTGAAGATAAGTGAATCTCTCTGAATGCAGAATATGTTATTTTTTTTATCGTATGAAATGATCGTGTAATGACTGTAGAGATCACTAAGAGACAGTAGTATCAACAGTTAATGTAGAAAACTTGTGTCCTTTACACTAATATGAGTTATTCTTGGGCATTTTTCAAGGTGTGCGTAGGAGCTTTATGATTTTTTATATTAATTACCATTGTAACATAATTATAGCAATGCAATTTGGCTGCATTTTGGTACTATTGAGTTATTATTTCCTTTCGCCCTTACCAAGGTAAATTTATTCATATTTAAAAAGTATGATAGAGGTGTAAATATAGTTATGAAATCAGCTAAAATAGTCACTTTTAGTAAGTTTATCTGGATAGTTTGGTGTATCGGTATCATTTTCCCAAATGTTGGATATGTTTCATGTTAAAATTGTATTTTCCAAAATTTGCCTTTCAAGCTAAGAGAAAAATTAAGGGTTAAAGGTCAAATTAAAATTTACAGCTCTTTTTGAACGTTTTCGTATAGATCGCAGAACATGAAAACCACAAAGAATCATTATAGGTAGAATAAATTTTACTTTTCATATCAAATATGCTTCTAAACTAAGCCTTTTTTCAGTAGGTTATGTTCAAGGATTGAAGGAATTTTGGTCTTTTTCTACCATACCGCCATGATGGATACAATGGAGTAGTCAGAGAAAATAGGGTTTTTGTAGTTTTTTTTTTCTTCAAAGTTTTACAAGCTCTAAAAGAAAAGATAAAGCTTGTGTTAGAGGGTTTTCCACGATTTATTGGTTGGTTCCCATCAATTTTTGTTGGGTTCGCATAGTTTTTTGGTGCGTTCCCACGATTTTTTGGCCGTTTCCCAGTTTTTGTTTGGTCCAATTGTATTGATATCCAATCGGAAAATACCTATAAATTATGGGAACGAACCAAAACTTTATGGGATACGATCAAAAAATCGTGGGAACGCACCAAAATACCATGGGCACTGACCAATAAATTGTGGGAAACCCTGTAATGGCAATTTTGCCTTTTTGTAATTCCAATATCAGCAAATCAACAAACAATTCAATACGAGTGTTTATATAAATAAATCCTTATTAAACCTACAAGTAAGCTAAATTATAAAAAGAAACAAAAACAAAACTTCATTTTTACCATGAAGCTACCTCTATGCAGACATTATGAATCAAGTGTTACGAGATGAAGCTGACACGAGCTATATTTACCTTCAGAATTGAGAAACAGAATCACTGACTAAAGCTTAGTAATATGACGAGGACTTAATGGAATCTAAAACATTAGCCGACAGATTAGACCGGTTTTGAGAAAGCATTACGTTAATCCAAGTAGACATGCCTACTACCGTATTCACTAAGAACAAAAAGCTCGAATAGACATTATCTACCCCCAAAACACACGCACACACACACATGAAGCTCGACACTCAATTACCCTCGACAGAAGCATTGGAACAGAAGCACACAGTACGGCAACAACATGTGTGTTTGTTAGTAAAAGCGACACAGCTTCACCAACATTTACCCGTTTTACCATGCTAACCTGTCACACTAAACCACTTTTGACAGATCTTCTTTGCGATCGTTTACGCCACGATTGTGTACGCGATGACGTACCAACCGTGCGAGCTGGAGCGCTATCTCATGTTTACGGCCGTGCTGGTGCTCAACACCATCGTTGCCGACGGGTTCGGCCTGTTTCTCGGCACGTTCCTGAACGAAATCGTAAGTATCGGGGAGGAGGGCGTAAGGGTCGGAGGAGATCGGACCGCTCGGAGTCAGTCTCATTAGCCCGGTTGTGTGGGTGAGGGTTTGGCTTCCGAGCGGGAATGCTCCTCCGAAATGGATGGCGCTGTGCGCTGTGTTTGTTTGCCGTTTGCTAAACCCTTTTGCTGTGGAATCGGATTGTCTTAACCATGTCTTTTGCTGTGTTTATGTATGTGCTTGCATCGTTTGCCATCGGGTTCTGTGGCAATATCTTCATCCTGCTGGACGTCATCCACCACCCATCCCCAAAAACAGAACGGAACGTTCATCGGTGCCATCATGACCTGCTTCATGTTTGTGTTTTGCGGTTTTCTCATCATGTTCAGCCACATGTCGGATGCGATGCGGGGCATCAGCTACCTTTCCTCCCATCGCTACAGCTTCGAGGCGCTCGTGCTGACCGCCTACGATGACAGCCGGAGCGACCTGGTGTGCCCGAAGGACGAGATGTACTGTCACTACGTGTAAGTAGCGTCTTCCGTGGGTCGGGTGGGTCACGCCTTCGCCTTCAAGACGCTGCCGCTTGGCGAAGTAACGCGCTTCTCTCACCTTCACATGACCGTGCCACCATAAATCATGGCAATTGGAGGTTGCAATATATCCTTTCTCATCTCTCTCTCTCTCACACACCTCTCTTCACCAACAGGAAAGCCAACACGATCATGCGGGAGCTGGGCGTAGTGTCCGGCAACTATCTGTTCAACGTGGTGACGCTGGTCGTGCATTTCGTTGCAATTAAGGTGGTTGGATTCTGGACGCTGAAGCGCAAGCTGAAGATGGGTTAACCCACAACAGGTCAAGAGGTCACTCAGTAAATACACAAACCCACACACACCACACACCCCCCACACACACAAACAAGCATGACTTAAGCACGGACAAGCGGTAACTGGCGTGCCGGAAGCTGGCTTACTGGCACGGTTGGAGCAGCAGGAGTAGAAGAAGTGTATGAGTAGGAGTAGTAGCGGTAGCACTAGCAAAACCCTTAAGTGGAATGGATTGTGATTAATATTTCGTTGTATATTGTGGCGTACTTTAAACATTTTTTTTAATACTGAATTGTATTTTTTTTTCCTGGAACATGTGAATATTGTAATAGAAACTACAGGTGTGAACGTGATTCACGCACGCTCGTGAGGCGAAAGGTGTGCTACGAGCCAAATGCATTAAAAGTGGTACAAATGGAAATATTTAAATGACAGGCGCTGGTGTTTGATTTGTGATTTTCATGTAAAATATAGAGAAATGTGAGAAAATGCTTATGATTAACTGTGTGCGCTAACATGGAAAAGAGATATTCCAATGAGAATTGAGCCATAGTCATATGTGTAGGCGTCAGGGTAACTATCATTAGACTGCCAAACTACTTTAAAGAGAAATGCGATGGCTAGGTCTGTTTATATAATTTGATTTAGGTAATCTAATCTATACCAGAATCAGTCTCAAAAGAGAACTTTAAGTAAGTATTGAAGTAAAATATAGGTAAAATAACAGGTAATCAAACTATGAAAGAAAGTTCATTGCACCTTGATAAAGATTCGATACTGTGATATTGTGTTTTGTTTTTCATTAGCGTGCTGCAAAAGTTCTTACGACCCTTAAAGGACATAGAAACATTCAGTATGCAAACGCTTATCGGAGATTTGCTATTACAAACTTAGAATTCGATTACAAATTAGAGATGGGAGCGGTCCCGTGGTACAGTCCTCAACTGACACGACTTAACAACATACCCGTCGTGGGCTCAAACCTCATATGGTCTACCCCCCGTTGCAGGAGCTGACCATCCGGCTACATGATACGCAAGTCCCGAAAGCTTATAGGCTGCCATAGGCTATAGGCTGCCATGATCGCGTACGGCGTTACACCAGAGTTAGAAGAAAAAAAATATGTAAAAGAAGTAGAGATCAATGTATTTGTACAGATTTCAACAGGAATTTTTAGATTGGAAGAACAAAAATGCTCCGAAATAAGTGATAATTTTACAGGGGTTTTTCCAAACCTGCGTGATTGTAGATAAGCGTTCACTGTTTTTAATCCAGACAAAACAGGCTAGTGAAACAAACAGTCTTTTGGATTGCATATGCGAGGTAACTGATTACTTTTTCTACTTTTTTCCATTAAAAGGGTTTTTTTAATAAACAAACGTGACTTTGCTTCACCCTTTTAGAGCAGGCACACTGTAAATTTCTATTGGATTCCAAATGAGCCTGTCTAAAAAGTGTGCCATATAGTCCACTTCCCGTGACATAAAGTGCACTTCACTAAAGAAAGAGTCAAGAAAGCATTCCAAAATTATGAGAACCCATGTAAAACTCTGTAAAGAAACAACTTTCTCTTAAAAGTCAATTTTAAAATCAACCAGTAAATGCTGATTAGATTAATGTTGCAAAAAATATATTAACTGATAAACTTTTAATAATGCACCCAAAAAGCGGAGTAGGTCAGTGAATATGAATTGCGGAGTAGGTCAGTGAAGGGCAATTGCATAAAATAATGATTTGTTCTGTTTCTATGGACAGCAATATCTAAAAATAATTTGCAAAAGGTTAAGCTTAATAAAATTCAATTGAACAGGCTAAATACCAAGAAAAAATCCACAAAACCCGATTGTCGAATGTTGACCGTTCCAGCGAATCGTTCCAAACGCTCTAGCACAGCAAAGGTTAACGAGTCGCCTAAACTCACCTTCACACCCTATCGCGCGTAGTAAGCGGCGGAGTTTTTGGATAAAATTTCGATCATCCAAACCTGCAGCACCTCGGCTGCATAAATAAATCCCCACGCCGGCCCCTTCCCCCCCCCCCCCCGACCCACTCCCGGTCGGTTAGGAAACCACCGGCAGCGCAAAAAGCATTTCAACGGTGCAAAACCGTGTGCATAATGACGCTACCCCGGGGCCGCCGTCCCCGTGGCTACCCCACCTGGCAGCCATATCTAAGCATATTCCATTAAAATATTGTAAATGCTTTTACTGATATTGCGCCAGATATGCATATTTGCGACGATGCGCGCTGACGAGGCGACGGACGCCTTGGCGCGAATGAATGAACGCGCCTACCGCTGTGCACTATGCTGCTCGATCATGCTGCCTGCGATGAAAGCTTTCCCGGTGTGTGTGTGTAGATTCGTGTCCGGTTGGCCCGGGAGATGAAATGCTTGTTAACTTGTACTTTGCTACCTAAGCCCCATAACCCACCTTCTGTCCGCGACCGCTGCTGCTGCATCGGAACGTCGTTGCTTGTGTGACGGGTGGATGCCAATCTCAACCACATCCCGAACTGCACTCAGACTCAGGAACCTTTATATAAGCTCTCCCCTAGAACCCACACACCTAGTGCATCCGGTACGCTTATGCGTATGGCGTGCATCCGGGCGAGGTTGGCTCCCGTTGGGTGACGGGAGTGAACGCATCGCGCTTATGCAGCATCGGCCGAAATCTGTGCATATCAAAACATGCACAAACAGGGGCGCGCGCGCGTCAGGTGCATGCAGCTGCCGTACCTGTGCGTACCCTGGTGGTGTCGGCCGCAGGCGCCATTGACCGGGCGTTCGGATGTTTAAAATCGGGTCGATGGTTTCCGTCAGGTTATCATATTTTTCCCACCCAAACCCTGATCACCCCCTTTTGCTACACTCTCACGACCCTTGCAGGCTTCAAAGTTGAAGTAGAAAATGATGTCCGTGGCAGGTGCATCGATTTTGTGGCAGGTGTGCATTCGAACTCGGGAGTCTCGGGACTGGGTCGGGTGTGCGAGTGTGCCTGAAAAATCCGCGCACGCGGGAGCGTTTCCTTCATTGCTGGCTGGCTGGCTGGCATGTTGCGGTTCCGTGTCGGAACCGGTTTGTGCAGCGAGCGCGCATTCTGAAGTAATATTCCATTTCCGTACACCATCCGGGTACGATCGGGGCGGGCTGGCATATGTTTAAAGTTTACTTAATGGAGTGCACTTTTTTGTTGGTGTGCAAAGGTTAAGGGATTGGAAGGGCAGACGTGAGTAAGGGCAAAAGCATTTCCAATTTCGAGATGGAATAGATGCATTGGCATATTGAAAAAGGGGAAATATTGAATTTGATGAACTTATTCCATACTTTTTATTGGGATTTTAAATTATTGGCTAAAGTCGTTGAACTCATTTTTCACGAATCACGATAACCTACTTCTACAATATGGCAAGAACACTACACAACCGAGCGGAAAAAAGAACGAACAAGTCATTCCTGTTACTTGTGTTCTTGAAAGTACATTGCAATGCAACGAACATTTATTGGATGTTGGACAGATCTCGTAGAATCACTTACTGCAAACGCTCACAGGAAAGCAGCAATAGCACACAATCTAAAGATAGCAAACAGCAAACCACTTGACTTTACCGACAACGGCCAAATCGCCACTCGCCTGGCCGAATTTCCACGAAACGCTTGCTTTTTAATGAAACAACAGTTGAGACGCTTTTGTGCCTTATCGCCTGTAACGCTGGCAAGCGATTGTAGGGAGCACGTGAAAGCACGTTACAATGCTGTCAAAAAATTGGGTTTCCTACTGTGAATGGTGCTTTTTCAAGGAATCGTAATCCTGGCGTTTAACCTTTCGGTTGGCGAGCAATAGTTCTGGTTGGAAGGGATTCGTTTCAATGTTGCCTGGGCCTGTGGCAAAATGTTGCTGTACGTGATGCACTCATTTTTTGAGGAATTGGAAACGATTCGTTTGTTGCATTGGAAGCGGAAATGTAATGTTTATTTATTAAACGACATTAGACCAGGTTGGGGAAAGCCTTCTCAATACGGCGAATAGTTCGTTTTTAGTATTAGTTTTTATTCTATCTAAGTCGAACTACCTGTCCATTTTTGATTATATGGCTACATAATGGTTAATATTAATAACAAGAATTGAGTTGTTGAAAATGTAATCTAATATTGGGTCCCTTCACGATTCTAGTTAGCTTTTTTATGTTTGACAGATGGAGGTTGAAATCGTTGACATGACTCTACAAAACCACACACAAAACTAGCCTATGATTTTCAGTCTAGATTACTTTAGCCTCAAAGCTAGAATTAGATTCGAGTACCTGCTTAATGTCTTAAAAACACTTTCTTCTCAAGGTGCTTTAAAGAGATTAGGTAGGACGATGATGTATCGAAATAAAATGGATGTTAAGTCGTTCAGATTTGATTTAGCCTACAATTAGCAGTATTTCACAAGTTTGTAGAACTTTTAGTGTATAGAATGACGATTTTAAGTGTGTTTTTTACGAAAAAAAATCGACCTTCTAAATACATACACCTTGGGATGAGCCCACCTGTATATTATACCCTTGTGGACGGCCTAAAAAGACTTACGCTGGCTGGGTCGTCCGTTTCCATGCGTACAACATGGCCAGCCCACCGGAGCCTGGCGAGTTTGATACGCTGTACGACAGTGAGGTCGCCTGTACATCTCGTATAGCTCGTCATTATAGCGGCTCCTCCATTGCCCTTCCCCACATACGGGGCCAAGTATCCTTCTGAGCATTTTCCTCTCGAACGCGGCTAAGAGGGTTTCGTGAGATTTGGACAGTGTCCATGTCGCGACAGGTTCTTTTAGGCGAACTGATTTTTCAGGGTGTAGAGAGACCGGTTGGAAGCCAGTATCTTTACGCGCAGTTCAGCTATCATGCTATTGCCATTAATAGCTGTTCGATAACTGCTATAGGATTAAAAAAAGCTGAAATTTCAGCCTACGAAAAAATTGTGATCAAAAGAACTTATACGGCGTGTTAGACATAAAAAATAACAACGGTTTCCGTACGCCATTCGTCGAATGTATATATTATTACCATAGTGATCTACGAGTGAGCCGGTCTCGTAGTACAGTCGTCAACTGGTACGACTTTAACAACATGCCCGTCATGGGTTCGATCCCCAAATAAACCGTGCCGCCTTACGTAGGATTTGACTATCCTGCCATGGGGGAAATCAATTAGTCACTCAAAGCCAAAGCCCACAGTACAGGCAGGCCTTGACCGACAACGGTTGTTGAGCCAAAGAAGAAGAAGAAGAAGAATCTATGAGTGTTGTATTAATTGTTTGAATATACTTTTATCAGTTAAGCAGAGTTAATATGGTTTAAAAATACAGTAAATGCTGCATTCTTAAACTATAATAATCGTCCTAAATTGACTTTGGGTAATAATTAACTGAGTATAAATTTTACGATCGTTATTCATATTCATTTATGCAAAAATAAATTATAGAAGTAAGTTTAAGTAATTTTGCATTACCTCAATCTTCCATCAATTCAATCAATCAACCAGAATAAGAAGGTTTAGAAAGACAAAGTATTTGAATTATAAGTAATTTTAAAATAATTTACTCTATCTCAACGTTTCGAAGCAACTCGGTTCGAAACATGTTACTAATCGTGTCGATTTTCTTTTTCATAACCACGCTTTCTTATCATTCTTGCGATAACGCGAATCCAGTTTTTCGTCTTTAAAACTATTTGTTTGTTTTAAATATAACCCTTTCCAAACCATGTTGCATACCTTCAGGCGGAATGAAAGATTTTATAGTGCGAAAATTTGTTTTTTTTTTAAATCCAACGTTTCCAAGAGCCTGTAACCAGAATAATATTTTACGTAAAAGATTAGTCATATAAGCCCTCTCAAACTCCCCATCAAAACGTATTTATCACGCAATTTATGTTGTGTAAAATGTGTTGCAGCGAAATGTTACCACCATCTAATATCAAATAAAAGCCCCTTCACATTCATAATCTCTCTGGCAGCAAGGCAACAACTTCGGTACCATCCCCTTATCGCTGGTTGTTGCGGCCACCATTGTGACATCGCCAAAAGCCCGACAAGTTTCCACCCTTAAACGAAATAGTTGAAATATTCATCACCTGGTGTGTGAATGTCCCGTTCACCTTAACTTTCGGCGCTTGTGCTGTCCGTTGGGCAACTTTTTAAGGATTTAACACACACACACACACACGTCCAAGAACACTCGTCACTGGACACGGATGGAAACGTCTGAAGCGGCAGAACCGAAACAAAAATCACGACAGCTTGGACAGAACCTGAGTAGAAAAATACGAAACTGGTCGCTTATGAATAATTTCGTCCAGCAGAGCGCCAAGGTGTGTCTTCTTGCCAAGGATTTTGTCTCACCGGCGAAAGAACCATGAAAGATTCAGTCACGTCCACCGCTCACGGACATGGTCTGCACGGTTACGGATACGGGCCCATTGGTTCATTGGTGCAGGATGTACGAAAAATGACTCACGGATGCGCCGATCTATCTTCCCTTATCGATCATTGTCTGAACGATTGTTTGAGTGAGTTTTCACCAAAAATTGGCAGCGAAACTTCATCATCTCACTTCAAACCGGATGGATTTTAATGAGGGAGTTAGAGGGAGTTAGTCATTAATTTATTTTATCACACCTCATTCTCATTATCGCACCTCTGTGTTCCGTGCGTTCCAAATCCAACCCGAAACGCTTTTCAATTCAACTCCACCCGGGGAGTTCCCGTCACCACGGTGTTGTAGCAGCGTGTGCCGCAGAAAGGAAGGGGCGTTGGACGACGTCTTGCACATGGCACATGCATATTATGCGCCTGCAGTTTTCGAGCGGAGCACACAGACACAAAACCATGGGGTGTCATGGGGTGTTGAGGGCTTGGAAACGCGTCCAAGAATTAATTCACGAACTGGCGCTGCCGTACTGGTCGCACAAAAGGGGATAGGTCGATGGGGACGGGTGGAAAGGGAAGGTGGGCACTGTGTAGCTGGTCGCCTGGCAGTGCTTAAAATTTATAGCTTTCGCCCGTGAGTGTGACAGTAATTTTAAGTTATTTCTGACATATTGGCACCGCACGAATCTGCGCTCCGTCATCCGGTTTCTGGAGGGGGGCGTTGCTGGGATTTTTCCTTGGACTGTGCTGGCGGAAGTGTGTTCTGCAAAAGGGGTTTGCAAAGGGAGACGAGAAATCCTTTTCTTATCCTTCTTTTGAAAGGATTCTGGAGCTCTCTGTTCACGGTGCACGGTCTCGTGGCTTTTTTGTCGGGTTGGCAAAGGCAGTGGGAGAAAGGGTCGTTTAAACGGGGGGTCCTGAAAAGAACCACCCAGCACCGTGTCACCCGCCCCTTTGAAAAGCTCGCTCAGTACTCCGTCCATGGTCCGGAACCGGAGTCGGTTGTTTCGCATGTTTCGGGAATAATTTCTGCTGTCGACAGGCTTCAGCCACCATCCTTCCTCGCAGCCGCCGAGAAGAAGCTGTTAAGCAGTTGTTCCGTGTTTCGGCTTCCGCTTCACAGCTGCAAACTGGAAGCATCACACACACACACTCGCTCGCTTAAGCGCTCTTCTGTAGTGTGAAGATGCATAAAACACGCAAGGGAAGCGCGCTGGAAGCATGTGTGAGCATGTGCATTTGCGAGAAGTTGGCGCGGTTGATTTATACCGTCACGCCAAAAAAACGGCCCCGTACGCAACGGTCTCTGGTCGAGGGTGTTGTGCACGGTGTGAGGTGCAAAATATTGCGGCTAAGTTTTTCAATCTCGCTGCGTACAAAAGGCGCGCACAGCGCTCAAAAACGCGGTTGAGCGTTTAGTTTTTGATGAAGCAGCCATGGAATGGGAAAGTACACACATGCCAACATACACACACACACGTGTACCAACGTGTCTCAACCGCTTGATGAGCCAGGGAGCCAGGTCGTCGAAACACGAATGTAAATGGCCGCAAGATGTACTGACAACTTTGCCAATTTCGGCAAGCGCACACACCTCCCCCGAAAACTCACACCGCCACAGTGGGTTCGTTGTGGCCACCGCTGGCTGGGTGGGCGCTTCAAACAGTCGTCGTTTCTTGTTAAGGCGAATGCATTCTAATGTAGGTAGGTAGCGGGCAAACTCATTTCGAACAACTTTTGACTAATCCTTTCGAAGCTGGTGTGTTGTTCTGAGGTGGGAGCGTTCGCGATGCGTCTGGTTGAAATTATGCATTACATCGTTGAATGGGAACTGGGCGACACACAGACACAGGCTACAGACGCTGATGTAAATAAAAGGTTATTGCGTGCGTTTTTAAACGGGTAAGTCAGTTGCTGGAAGTAAATTAGAATTAATTGACTTTTGAGAAGATCAATGAAATAGTACTTACAGCACAATGTAGAATTGGAAAAACTCATGTTATTGAACAATTAATAATGAACGAGGGGATTGTTTCACAGAAGATAGATTTGATTAACAAAATATTCAAATATTTTTTGAAACTGGGTTCTTTTTTCTAATTACTTCACTTCAGCATAAACGCTTCATTTTAAAACTTATTTTTGATTTCTTTGAAACAAGTTGCTTCATTTGAACCCTTTGATCTTCGAAGGTCTCCAGGGAATGGTAACGCTTCCATGTACACTGATGATACGGATCAATAAAGAACGAAGTAGATTGTTTTTAACGCGTATATCTTCAATATCAGAATACATTATGAATCTGAAATTTAACAGAAATAAAATTTAAAATCATGAACTAATGGGAGAAAATATTCAGGAATTTCTTAAATGTAATCAATGGTGTTTTGTTTAATGAAGTGGACGAAGCACAAAACAACACATAAAATGAATAAGTAACTATATAATCGAATACAAGACAAACAACATCTAAAAAAGAGAAACATATGAAACATACAACGGATAAAAGAAAAACGTTTAAAAAAGGGTACAACACATAAAAAGTATAATTTAAAAGGACTGTAACATAGAAATCAATGCCAAGAAACAATAAAGGTTTATGATCATCAAAATGATAGAAGTGTTACTGTATTAGAAGGTGTGAAAGGTGTTGGCACTTTTTTACTGCTATTAAGTCATGGTTCGCCACATGTGCTTTTTAATGTGTGCCAATAAAATAATTTAGTGCTTTAGTATTTAACAATGAATTTACGCCACTAATCATTTTGATTTTCTAGTGTGTTCTCGATACCATTTCCAGCTTCTTGTACCTTTTCACTAAAGTTATTTTATTATTCTCTGCTTTATCTTATAAAGGCCGGGGTACATTGTCCGTACTCGCTAGTGTAATTTCTATTTTCACTAGCGCAACTGGCGGCGGCTGACAGAAGCATTCAGCCAAACAATTTGGAACCGCTCCAGAAAATAAGTTATTTTTCCATGTTTTTTTTTACTAAAACTGAACTCAAAAAGCTTTGTAATTGATATATTACTATGTCGTGCAAGTATTTCAGCCATTTTTTTCATCAAAAACGGTGAAAAAACTACTTAAATTTGAGATCCGGCTAGACTATTCCTTCGGTAACCAAAACAAATCTTCCACCAGCTGCCGCCAGTTGTGCTAGTGAAAATAGAAATTACACTTCCGAGTATGGGCAATGTCCCCGGCCTTAAAATGTCGTCTTTTTATATGTGTACTGTGGCTCAGTATTTTGTAAATTGAATGTATTAATTTGAACCAGCTAGCTAGAAATTAAATGCATAGGACTAGGTATTTGTATACTTAAAATAAATGATGCACTAAGGTCGGGGTACATTGTCCGTACTCGCTAGTGTACTTTCTATTTTCACTAGCGCTTCTGGCGGCAGCTGGTAGAAGCTTTTTTGGTCATCGAGGGAATGGTCGTGCCGAATCTCAAATTACAAGTAGTTTTTTCACCGTTTTTGATGCGAAAATGACTGAAATGTGTGCAGAACATGTGCATCTATCTAATACAACCCTTTCGTCCTTCGTCCAGTTTAAGCAAAAAAAAACATGAAAAATAACAAATTTTCTGAAGCGGCTCCAAACTGTTTGGTAAAATGCTTCCACCAGCCACCGCCAGTTGTTCTAGTGAAAACCGAAATTCCACTAGCGAGTGCGGACAATGTCCCTCGGCCTTAACATTTAATCTTTTGATATGTTTCACATATATTTTCAAAATAATATATGATTCACAAAACAGTACAATGTATTTTTTATTTTAAAAAGTTCATCGCGGAGGGTATTTAGTTTATTTGTTAAATGTTCAAATGAACAAAAAAGGCTTTCAAGGCAGATCAAAGGATATTTTATAGAAACACTGTTAGCATCAAACTTAAAACTCCGTCAATAGTTGTAATTCTTTCAATGTTTTATTGTAGTCAATAAATTGCGATCAACTGTTCAAATGCTTGCAATGCACCTGCTTGTTTTTTCTCCTGCACACAAAAAATCACTTCCAATCCAGTGCAACCACTACGCCAAATGTTCTCTCCCCCACTGTGCAATTGAACATCCCACGCACGTAATGCTCTATTTTCGTTTAATCATAAAACTAGTTTATTTTTCACCTCGCCCCTGCGATTGTTCCTCCAATCCCAATCACTGCATCCCAAATCGGAGGGGCGGTTGGCCGCTTTCCACAAAACCAAAATCGAGATCGAGTGACAGTAATAGACCCACAGCGTGCACAGCGGGTGCAGTGCAATATTTGCATACTGCATAATGCAGTTGCAGCTGAGGGTGGGACGGAGGCACTCCCGCCTCGGCTGTTCTTTATTATTCAACAACACGGCACGCTTTTGCCTCTTCAATTCGATTACGTTCCATTAACACTTGCCAATCAGGGGCAGCAGCAGCACACAAGCGCCCGGGCGCGATGAAATCGAACCCATTGTATCCCGGTTTTTGTGTGTGCCAGTGTGTGTGGAACGCAATCAAAGCAAGAGAGCGTGTTTGAACTGACGAACGAGAAGGGTAGAGGGAGAGAGGGGTGAGCGATGATAGGGCACGAAAAGCGTTGTAACGCATAAGACGCGAGGTGCAAAGCAAAGCGAAAGGACACATCCGTCAAAAGAAAGCGGGCTCACGTGCGTTGCTTTTGCTGATATTTATTTATTCCTTACAGCATCGCCGGATCAGGTTGAAGGGCACGATTAGCTAAATTGAGGTGATTCGGGGGAGAAAGAAAAGAATGCGGGAAGGGGGTGGAAAGGAGGAGGAGAAGTAAAATCTCTACCCCACTGCTACTGCTGGGTGGCTAAAGCTTATCGAAGCGATGAATAACGGTGTAAGCGAAAGATGAAAATCGAGCGCTTGAAAATCAAACGGAGGGTGGGTTTGGGGAATTGTGAGAGCTTTTCGGGGCGGGGTGGTCGATTTTTCCTCTAGAAGCGGGTAAATTTGTGTTCGAAAATTCTGCTCACGATTCTTGTAAAACTGTGCAAACTATACATATATACCGACGCCCCGTGTGGGTGGGAAACTATTTCCGGATGCGGTTGTAAAACAGGATTTGACAGCGTTGAGGCAAAAGAAGGAGCTGGTTGGAAGGATCTGAAGTTGTCCCTGCACTTACCGGTCCCGCTCCCTGATCACTTCCCTTTCATCCGTGCCGCTTCAAGCAAGCTCAGGAAGTTTGTCCCGGTGTCCAAATCCAACGCCCTTGGTGCCAGGAAGCACCCCCAAAGGCAAGCTTTCGATTGGCAGAGATGAAAATGGTACCAACAACCAAAAAAAAAGGGGACGCCATTTACGACGAGCATAAAATGTGAAGGGGTGAGGCGGGCAGGAGGGAGACACGAGGCATGAGTGCCTGTGTCTTTTATGTTCGCCCCGATTTTCAATGCTTATCTCGATTCAATTTATGTGAATAGAAAAGGGACTCCGCTAGATGGTAGCGATACGCAGCGAACGATCCTGCCGCTGCTGCTGCGTTGGTGGTTGCCGCCTTTCAGGCGCATTTCTTCTGCTGCCGGCCACGCCTCGGTGACACAATGTTCCGTGCTCAGTGTGCTGCTCTGGCATCATGCTGGCAGCGGTGAGATGGGTTTTCGGCGGGCTGCTTGCTACAAGGATCAATCGCACCAATCTTCGCATCCTTTGGCACTGATTGAATGATGAATGTGTGCGCCAACGGCGCCGTTTCGTGTGGTTATCGTACCGTACCGGTACTATCTTTGGTGACTCTCGACCGTGTCGACGGGACCGTGTTTCCTTCTGCCCCAGACGGTTGGCATCCATACATGTGTGCGCAGATGGGGTTTGAATCGATGAAAAAGTTGAAATTAATATTTCTAATCCATCCCGATTCCATCCTGTTTTGGGCCTGACAGCCGTGTGACGACAGGACGGGCAGAGGTGCTGTGCTTGTTTCTTTAATCGGTGCTGCAAGTCGTGCTGTTCGGACCGTGCCAAACGCTTCGCTGCTGGTGCATTGTGTTTGCAGTGTCCGGATTTTCAATTCAGATCGGGCACGGAAAGGGCAGTTTAGCTGAAGTGGTAGTGGTACTCGTTGTAGTAATAGTAGTTTGCCATCGCGAACCGTGGGATTATAATCTCTGATTGAATCGAATCATACCTGCTACCTGCCTGGTGGTGGCAAAGCGGATTACAACCCATTCGATGGGTTGGGCTTCTCCTGGTCGCTCCTGTTTCGCAGGCGCACGGGCGCTCCGGTGCTGGATGCATTCGACGGTCGCTTGCAAGCTGCCAGTGCCAATGGCCCCGGGACTCTGACTTTAGCCGATCGCGACGGTGCGCCCGTGTGCCGGTCGCTGATTAGGTTCAAGCTTTCGGAAAGTTCATCGCGGTCGTCGTCTGCCGTTGCTCGACGAATCCTGCGGGTTTAATTACGTTTCATCCTTTAAACGAGGGAGAGTTGTAAGGTGTGTGTGCTCTTGAGAAGGACATCGTAAGAAGTGTTTTCTTGTGGCCGTAAGACACAGTAATACCAGTGCGCCGTTTCAATCATCACCCTCTGGGAGGAGGGGGATGAAGTTAAATTATCTCCTGGGAGATTTGGCTGGCTGCCGCCCGGTTGGGACGTATAGATTTGTCGGTGAAGATTGTAATTTGCTCATACTGGAGCTGCCGTTCAACTTGCTGAAATGCAACCTCATCAGAAGATCTTAGTGGACGATTGTTGTTGGGTTTGAGAACTCCGGTGTAAATGAAACCGTTTGAAGATGGGTCTTACCTGCGATGAATACATTCTAACCATGTTCCAATCGTATAACCGATTCAAGGCGACTAAATTCACCCTATTAGATTCGACATTTAAGGGGTGTTAAGGAAAATATGTTAGAATATCTATGAATATCTAGAATATTTATCTCTGTTAAAATTATCTGGCCTGGCCACTCTTAGGAGCTTATAGATTATTGGATTCACCATTTCGTTTGGAACTTACAATTTATCCCTATCGATAGATCATGTTTTTTTTACTGTTTATTTGAATTTAATAAATTGTTTAATTATAAATAAAAGCATTGGAAAAATGAGGTCACAAATAGATGAAAATATTGAAGTAAACCGTCGTTTTCGCTTCAAAAATAAAAATAAAAATGCAAAAAGTATGATATTTCTTTATGATCACGAACATGTAAAAGAGAAAAAACAATTTATGGAAGATTACATTTTTTTTAAAGCTAAATTATGTTATATAAGAACAACAAAGAGCAAATGTAACCGATAGATATATACATGTAAACTGTACTCAAATTCACTTTTTAAACTTTAAACTATTTTGAATCTATTATCTGTCTTATTGAAACTATCATTATTATTATGATAGTTTTTTGTAATTCTAAATATTTTATACTAGTTTGAGGTTAGTTTACATTACGAGATTCAGCGTCAGCGCTTTGCACCGACTATTAATGAATTGCCAAGAGGCAGTTAAGATTTTGTTTCAGATTTAAACATAGTGAGGTTTTTCTCGTTGTTAAAACTAATGTTATTAATGGAACCTGGTTTAAAATTACTACAAAAATACAAAAATACGTTTAAAAATATTACAAAATTAAATTAAATCAAATTATATACAAATAATTATATTACTTTTACGCTACCTCTATTCGTAAATTCACTAAGGCAAAAAGTAATTTTACACATCTTCAGGCGCTTAGCAAACACTAAGTAAGATAGATCATGTGATTAATTATTTATTTCATTATCATATATTTTCCAACAAATATTCAGCGACACATAGATGGTAGTATATTGCAGAGAAGTTATTTATTTCATGTTTTTAAATGATAAATTATAGTTACATCACGATAAGTAAGGAAAAGGTAATCAAACAACATATTGCATACCTTCAGGCGTTTTGCAAAGCAGGCGAGGGTTAAATTTTATTTTTTCTATTTGTTCTATTCGGGCTAAGTAACTTTTTAATCCTCTTTGTTTGCGAAGACGTTGACCTGTCCTACAATGACATTTCATATCAGCCTTAAAGACACACTTGCATACAGCTGTATGTCCTTTGAATAATACAAATAAATAACACAACTTTAATAAGCTTTTTGACTGTAGCAAAAAAAAACTATCGTGCAATGTGAAAGCATTTCTACCCTTCTCATTTTAACTGCAATTTACTGCTAAAGTATGAGCCAGCAAGACGTGTGAAAACGAATTATACACACGACAAAAGAAATGACCGCAAAAGAAAGAAAAAAACTACCTCACACAATTTATCAAGCCAGCTAAACGTTAAAGTCATAATTTAAGGATTCAACTGGGTTGAAAATAGATCCCAAACCTTCCGCAGCGCGTGGTTAGATGACTTTTGTTGCAAGCATCGCGTAATATTTATATCTCAACCGTTTCTAGCCACTTTTTTTGTTCTAACACACACACACACTCTTCAGGCGTGCTATTGCCAATGTCTCGTGCCATTGCGGACAGTCTAGATCACAAGCGGTCTCGTTCCGTGCCAGCATACCTGGGCAGTCGGAATACCAGCACCGGTCTGAACACGGTCCATCATCAGCCCTGTCACGAGTATGGCCCGCAACAAAAAAACATGACCTCCACCCGGAAAGGGTTCACCATACGCTGACACCATACGGAAGCCCCAAAACGTGCCCCGGGACGTTTGTGTGTGTGTGTGTGCGCGCACGTGTGGGGGCAAATTTATTGGCGAATTTATTGAGTAACTTTTCAAATCTCACTTTCACGGCTACCCGACCGTGCTCAAAGAGGAGCTTATGCACCATCGTGTGTAGCGGGAGATCAAGTACGAGCGCACGGATCAGAGATGATATAATTTGCAGCGTGCAGCAAGGTGCAAACGAATAAAAGATAGAGAAGGAGATGCATGGGAGAGCAAAGGATAGAAGGAGAGAAAAAAACGGTCACAAAACCGACGGCAAAGGATTGTGTGCTGCACTTGCCGGAAAGCTGCTTTCCTGCAACCGTTCGCTTCCGTTATTTGAATAGATAAATCAGACCCGGGTACTGCTGCGCGCTGGAATGTGCGGAAGTTTTGCGGAAACTTACGGCCGGGGCCGTATTTCGGACACTTGAGATCGTTTAATGAAGAAAAATGAAGATTGATGAAGCGCCGGAATATGAACGACTGTCGCAAACGGGATGTGCGAACGCAAAAGGTGCGGCCATCCCTTTTTTGACCGCGCTCCGGGTGGGATCGTAATCCACACTGCTGAAAGTTTTGCTCGGGCTCGGAAGGTGAGCAATGGTCATAAATATGTGCGCCAACTACAAAAGGTGTGCATGTATACGGGTTTAAAGTACAATTGGAACTGGTTTTTAGAATGAGGCGGAAATAAAAAAAACACGGGGCAAATGTAGACAGACAAGAAGATTGTCGAGACTTGCATACATTTGGGCGTTTAGTTGAGGAGTAATCCTTAAAATTCTTAGTTCTTAGTTCTTAGTTCTTTTTTATTTTTTTTTAACCGTAGGTACAAACAGCTGATTTATTTATTGAATTATTATTTCACACATTGAAGCCAACATTTATTTGCACCAAGGATCATCGTGATATTGTAAATCGTATTATTTTTAAGCATTTTTTCCTTGATTACACTCAGTTTACTGGTTTTATGATTAATGTAAAGGTAGTTTAGATGCCAAGAGTTAATAATTTATTGGTAGTAGTTTTAGCCTTTTTTAGTGTAGATAAACAATGGAAGAGCGGAGATAATGATCATCCAGGTAACTCTTACAAAAAATAAGAACACAATACATTGGAAGACAGGGCATTAAAATGGAAATAAACGACTTTCATGCTACTTCATTGAAGCTGAAAGGATCTTTTTTTTATCAGTTTACTGACGATTCCGCTATAATTTCTAGCTCAACTGATTTGTAGACTGTTATAAGGCTTCAACGAATTGTCTAGTGAGACGATGGTTTTTCGGTTTAATGTTGAGGCTAAACGTGACGAGAATTCGATCAATAGCAACCGTTGAGCTACAATGGATTTAAATTTATATGAAAAGAAAACTAATTGAAAAGAAAAATATAAATTTAGTTTGTTTGACGTTTTCGTAGCTACGTGAACATTGACCTTAACGATTAGTATGGGATGAATGTCAACGATCGTTCTTAATTTCTCCTAAATATGTTTAGTTGACTGTTTGGTGCAATTCTACAACGGTTCCATGACTAAACGTTATGAAAGCTTTTTTGATGTAGAAAATCCAATTTCACAATTATATTAGCTATCTCAAAGATGGCCTCAAATTGATCATTGCATCTAAAAGAAGATGAAAAATGATTTTTTAAATCAATTTCTTATCCTTCTTTCTTGGCGTAACGACCAACGTGTCTATGCCGGTCTGTAGTGCTATCAAGACTCATTTAGTAACACGCAACCGGATAGTCAGTCAGTCCATGCTTTAAACTATTTCTTAGTTACGCTATTCATTCCATTCTCAATTCCATGGGTGCGACTGCGTACTTAAATACGGCAATGAACTGGAAAATATTTCGATTTCTACCAGACACCCCTCACGGCGTAGAAAATGCAGTGCAAAAAGAAGTAATAACCAACCGCACCGAAAAGTACACCCAAAACTGTCACCCGATGCATTGGAACGCATCGAACTGCGAAGCAGAAAAAAACGGCATTGAACAAAAAATAAAATAATAAACGATGCGCTACATTTTTCATCCCACCAACGACTGTTTGGTGTGGAGGAATGTTGATAACACTTTCGCTGTCAGCGACATGCGAACAACGTGTGCAGGTTTCAAACCAATTTCAATGAACCCTTTCATCGCCGTTGTTATTCGTCGTGTTCCGTACACTGCCACCCCCTGCTCTACTGGCAAAATATCTCGTAGCGTAGACCGCGCAGCATACCATAAAATTTGAAAACTTTCTCTTCGGCTGGCGTGGAAATGGTCGGTGGGATGGTGGGAAGCACAACCACCAGCAGCAGCAGCAGCAGCAGAAGTGAACTTTTTGGTTTTCTGATTGAACATTCTTTGCCAGTTGGTTGCACATCGTACAGGCGTTTGGAGGGAGGCGAGGGAAGCTACCGGTGCCAGCAGCAGAGAGACGAAACGGTTAACAACGATGTAAAATCTGACTCATAACTTGCATTGCTTAATGAAGTTGAAATGTGTTAATTTGGAAAGTTTGTCCCCAATGGTTCGGGGTCGGTGCAATCGATTTCTCGTGGGAAATCGGAGCCGATGATGCTCCCTGCTCTCGCTGCCATCGAATGGTACGTGGGCTAAACTCTGTGCTGTTCTTACTTTGCGTCGCCGGGTGGATGGCGGAGGTCCTCCTGTCGTGTCATGTACCGTTGGTAAGTGCGTGCCGTTCGAGCTTTTGTTTTACTCTCGCTCTTCTCTACCCTAAAATTTTGTATTCAATTCTCACCCACACCCATGACTCATCGAGATGGAAAACATTGGAATTTGCTGCTCAAAAATTACGCGACCAAAAGTTTGTCTCCGTGTGTCTGTGATTAGAATTTTCAATTTTAAACTCTTAATGTTGCGTTTGTCGTCTTGGTGGTTTGATGATATTTGCCGCACGAACTTTGCACAGCTCTGTCACCAAACCCTCGGGCGTCTTATTCGCTATCACTATATCAAGTTTATCCTGCGTATAAGCGATGGCAAAGGTGGGCGTGGGTTCCATTCCAAAGGGCTGTCGTGTCAGTACGCAGCCAGCTGAACGGTATGAGCTACCGGGCGCCTCCATGCAGAAACTCAAAGCTCAACGGTGGCTTGTTTGTGAGCTTGTGTGTGGGTGTGTATGAGAGAGTGTTTGCGGGAAGTTTTGCAATGAAATGTTTAGCTCCGACTGCAAATAAGTTACTTGGTTTTATTGGCCAAATTCGACATCGATTCGGGCTTGAGCATCGAACAAGTGGAGCTACTGCTGTCGCTGCAAAGCTTATTGCAGCCCGCTGGGTTGTGTTTACGTTTCATCCGCGTGTTGCGGAGAACATTCTTGGCTGAAAGTTTGTATCGGTTGGTAGATGCTTTCATAATGCTGTCTTTTGGAATACTTTTAGGGGGGGGGGACGAATTCTATCGGGCAAAGCTCGATCCAATTTCAATTAGTTTCCAGTGGGATTGCAGTAGCTGCAGAAACTAGACAGCGAGTTTGGTATTAGTTACATCCGTTGATGTCTTGTCATGTCTTGCATTACTTTGACTCGTGTAGTGATTTATTTGCTGTAAGCAGTTGATTTATCTGACTTAAATTTCGATTTGTTCATAATATTGGCTACAGATCAATCGTTTGCAGAGGACATTTGATGAAAGCCATTTAGGGCCTACAATACATTTTCGTGTTATTCAAAAAGTTTACATGTTGGTAATTTCTATTAATCAAACATGATTTTGATTTTTGTTTCATTCTAGTTCAATTACAGAAACAATAAAGTGAAAAGTAATATATCTTTTCAGGGACTATGAGGGAGCTTAACGACCTTGTTCATTGAATACAAAGAGGAATATTATATTTTTGGTTGAAACGGCATACAGAAGTATGGAAATAGTAGCAATAGAACAAAAACTAGTAAAAATAACAAAAATAATTGCAAGCAAAAGGAAGAAAAATGTGTAGAAGACAACTTAAACCAAAAGAAATTAACAGCAGAACAAGATGGCGAAATACACGAAGAAGAATGAGCGAAATTGAAAATGATAAGAGAAAAAGAAGAAGTAGAACAAAAAGACGAAGAAGAAGAACAAAAAGAAGAAGGAGAACAAGAAGAAGAAGAAGAAGAAGAAAAAAAGCAGAAGGAGAACAAAAAGAAGAAGAAAAAGAAGAAGAAAAAGAATAAGTTAAAGAAGAAGTTAAAGAAGAAGAAGAAGGTAAAGAAAAATGAAAAATAAATGAAGAAGTAAAACAAAAATTATAACAAGAGTCAAAGATGATTAAAACCACAACAAAAAGGATCTAAGAGCACAAAAAACATGAAGGAGTCGTTCATTTGAGTACATTATATTGCTTTTCTCCCCTAACATAATTTAGGTTTTATCAGCACTTCCTGGCAAGATAAAAAAGCCATTAAATCCAACTCATTCCTACCTCACATCGCAAGCTAAGCTATGCATCTGACAGCACCCAAAAATGTCCAATTTATTTCATCACATTTCGTCAGCACAGCGCGCGGAAGCATTTCAATTCAATAGGAAGTTACACATTTCCCATCGCCTTCAACCATCAGCACCTGCCACGTGTCACGTAACGCTCGCTAAAAGGCGCCCCCGCTAGTGATTGGCCTGACGTTACCTTCCTCCCCCTTCCTTAACCTCCACACCTTCCACAGACGTGCATCGGCGTGCCGAAGCAAAGGTGCTCATAAAATATAATTGGATTGTAAAACAAATTTGTCCTGTTGGAATATGGGTGGAATAGCTTTTAATTAAAAATCAATAAGTTAATTAAAGGCGGGCCACCGGGACCGGGTTCGCTTTACCGGGAGCGCTTGGCGGTGAATGGAGAGTTTTTCTATGCTTTGTGACTGTTTTATTTTTTGCTCCAGCTAACTGATGCTGAAGCGCCCAGCTTTCATGTGCCCCTTGTTTCACTTTTATGTTGCCCAGCACCGACACCGATCATCCGATGCGCCCGTTGGGGGAGTAGCGTTGGCGCTTTTTTACACCGTTTTTTTTTTGTTTCGCCTTACCAGCAATACATCCGCTCGCTCTGGACCGGTTACTGTTGTAAGCGGAAAAAATAAAGTTTCCTCCCTCCCCCCAGTGGAGAGTGGGACGACACAGTAGCGCTCCGAGAGCTTAATTCACAGTTTGTGGTGCATTTACAGCGATCGGATGATCTTCTTCTCTGCCTCGTTTTCCGATTTCTGGCACGGCAGAGCACTTTCGGGGAGAGTTTGGTGGGAGGATGGAGGATTGAACGGCTGCCGGCCAGAGTTTCAGTTCGATTTCAAACGATGAAACTTTCCATTGCTACAAAACCTTCCCTTGGGGGAGGCGGCCAACACAAACCGACCGAAGCCAGCCAGTGGGAAAATCGCTTGCCTTGGGCGGTAGACGGTGGTAAATGCCCCTCCCTTCCCGCCACTTTGGCAAAGGTGTCTGGAGTGATATTAAATTTAATGATCTCGAAGCAGGCAAAAGCAGCTCCGTGCAAGTGGGGTGCAGTGGGCGAGGGAAGAACGTCCCTACGTCCGACCGGAAGCGGGCACGAAATGAAGCGTTTTCGTTTTAATGATGGTGTGCGCTTTTGATGGGATTAAAAAGTCGTAAAATTTAATATTCCAATTGAAAAGCCAGGAAACTATTGCCAGGAACTCCGGATCAGTGGATCGGTGGGACGGTAGCGACGGTGGTCGTCTCGGAATGTCGGAATTGGAATGTCGGAATCGGACTAGAACGATTCTCTTTGCCCCATCTTCACGTGTTTCTCGCTTCCTACCGAGGCTGGGCTGTTGGTCCCGGTCAGTTGAGGATTATAATTAATCCACTGGGAGAAAGGGAAAAGAAACTCTCTTCAGTATCGGGAAGAGGGAAGGGGGACGTCCGAGGATGACCGAGGACGCTTTGTAAATTGGCGCAATGATAAGTGTTTTGATTCGATTTGTAGGGGGTCGGGGTGGAAGCGGTTCGATTGGTTTGATGGTCGGAGCGTTTCATTGTGCGAGATGCGATCTCGTCTTATCCGGTTGAAGCAAGCTCATTAAATTAAGAATAATGAGCATTAAAATATGATTTCTTTGATAGGGGTCAAGTAGCGGCTTAGGGGTTGCAATCAGCCAATGGGATAGTTTAATTGAGGGGGCAGGATTATTGCACGGCAAGGTATGTATTTTTTTACTAGATAATTGATGCTCATCCCGATCGAGGTGGAAGCAGCTCAGATTCGTTAACAAGATTAAATTAAAAGTTATTGTTCGTGGTCGTCGATGGTAATGTAAAGCTATAATTGATAGAAAAGTGGAATAAAATTACCGATTTAAGAATTGTTTTGTTTCCCTTATTTTTCTTTGAAGATGTGGGGTCACTTGAAGTATTTTAGTGTTGAAACATGTTGGATTAGGCAGGAACACTTCGTTTAAAAACAAGAATATGTGAGGGATATTTGTAGAATACATATTTCTTACAGTATTAAAAAGATTTGTAGAACATTTGGTTTAGGTAGATAAGAAACCGGATAAAAGATCATCATGTCAAGTTGACGTCCAATGTAATTTCAATGGCAAAAATTGGTTTTGATACAAAATTAACGAACAATCAATTAACTCAAAACATGTTTCAACTGTCAAATGTGCAATAACCTCAACAGCAGCAGCATAGCAGTAACACCAGCAACAGCAATGATGCAGACAACGAGGTTCCTCCGCCATCTCTGGATGAGATTGCCAGCGCCATCAAGCCATAAGCTATCAAGTTGGGTTTCCTGGAGGCAAATCCACCAACTTTTTACTATACGTCAGATCTTCCAGATATGCCGAGAGCGCCAGATCTCAACGCACCAACCTGTTCATAGACTCCAAGGAATGAACTATGAAACATCATGCAGCGGTACCATTTCCCTGGGAAGTTATCCGCCTGTTAGAGGCCACCATGAACGGGGTGCAGTGCAAGGTGAGAGTGTCGAACTTGACATCGGAATCGTTCTAATCTCATATAGGTCTGAGGCAAGGCGACGGACTCTCCTGTCTGCTCTTCAACATCGCCCTGGAAGGTGTCATTCGAAGCGCGGGGCTAGAAAACGACATCCGTGGCACGATCCTCTACCGGTCTCTCCAGCTCCTTGGCTTCGCGGATGACATCGAAGTCATCGCCGGACAACATGGAAGGTGTGTGAGGCGTACACCCGACTCAAACGCGATGCAGTAAGAATTTGATTGAGAATCAATGCGACGAAGACGAAGTACCTCTCTGGAAAGCAGAGACTCAGACCATCTGGGAAGCAGTGTATTAGCTGACGGCGACAGTCTCGAGGTAGTAAAGGAGTTTTGCTATCTCGGGACGGTCGTTACTTCGAACAACTACATCAGCAGCAAAATCCGGAGACGCATTGTCCAGGGGAATCGTGCATACTATGGGCTTCACCGACTGCTGAGATCCAGAAGACTTCGAATCCGCAATAAAATGTGAGATCTATCGCACATTGATTCGCCCGGTGGTCCTCTACGGACACGAGTCCTGGACCATCCGAGCGGAGGATGCAAACGCGCTGGGCGTGTTTGAGCGACGCAGCCTCCGGACCATCTTTGGCGGTGTGTTCGAGCATGGAGCGTGCAGGAGAAGGATGAACCACGAGCTTGCTGAGCTGTACGGCGAACCGAGCATCCTGACGGTGGCGCCCACCACTATGCAGTTTCTGTGCCGCCACATCTTAACCATATTCCATGGTTATACAGCAGAACGCATCACCTGCAAATTGGACCACAGCATCGTCACCATACTCTCGCGGGACAGCGATTACCAGCGAAAACTGTCAAAATTCCTTCGTGTTTACTAACTTCTATAAAGAACTCTAACCAAAACCACATTTGCAACAGACGATAAAATCAACGGATAGCTTTAAGTAAACCGAGACTACCCGGTATAAGGTAACTGCAACCCACAAATGGCTTTCAAAGAAGAATGTTAGAATTAAAGTATATGGTTCATTCAATTATTAAAAGAGGCTTATGAGGCCAATCGGCTCAAAGCCTTTATAAAAAAAACTAACTTGTTATACATTCCAACAAATTGCCAGCAGAGGTGATGTTTTGTGTGTGTGCAAAGATGTTGTTAAACAACCAATGAGCCCTTTTTCCTTTTTTATAGGTTGTTTCTATTATATTTGAGTAACTAATTCACAAATATAACAACCTCCTACAGATTGACAAAGTAGTGTTTTTAAAGTATTTAATAAATTTATTTTATTTATCATCATTTACAATTCCTCAAACCAATCAACGAACCAAAGTATTATTTATCAAACAATTTTAGCATAAATTTGTCCGTGTGAAACAGTTTTATCAGGATAGTGCTTTGTACCGCCAAAGCATAGCGATAGAAGAAAAGCAACACCAAACAAACCTATTCCCACGTACCTCCAATCGAAGCATTAAAGCCACACAGGCGAAAAGGATTTCAGCACAGCCGGAGCCGATGTGTATGAGTCGGTGTGTCGCTTTTGTCTTTGTGCCCGTGCTCGGTCGCAGAACGAAGGCACGGTGCAAACTGAAATGAAAAGAAACCCGGCTGCCACCACCGGCAGGTCACCGGAAGAATGCCAAACCGGGGGCCGGAATGGAGGAGTAAAGGGGGAGGCCGGCGCATAAAGATTTATTTCCAAACTTCCGGTCCTTTGGATGTGAAATTCATTCAAGTTGAAAATTAAACTCAACACGCCAGAAAACTTAATTCATCGTCGTTGACGTTGAATCGAACGCGGGCGCGAAATGTGTGTGTGAATGGGTTTGAGGGTACGATGTGTATGTGTGTGTGAGTGTGGATGTAGGTGGGTGGGTGTATACAAAAGGCTTCAGTTAGGAAGAAGCTAAAAACATGCATGAGAAACACGGCCAAGCACACATACACACACATCGAGCCGGTGACATAGTGTCGGCGCGTTAATCCACCGTGCGCGCGGATAGACATTACTCTTTTCGGCTTTGCTTGTTTATAATCGTTCGCTTCGCCACTGAATGCTGTATTGGAAGAGTCGGTGAGTTCGATCAATCCCTTAGAAGAGCTTTCGGTACATTAATCAACGTTTTAAATGTTTTATTTTACTTATTTGGTTGAATTGCGTCAATCCTCTTAGCTTGCTACATAGCGCCTAAAAGTATGCAACAATCTACCTGCTATTATAATTTTACCATTTGAAATGATAAATTAAATGATAAGTGTAAAATAATGTAGTAAAATATGGTAAAAATGCATCACAAATAAGTGTTTAAGACTGATAAAATTAGTGAGTCGTATGTAGAAATCAAATATCGTGACAAATTAAATATAAAATGTAAAACACAATCTTTTACATACTTTTAGGCGTTTCTAATACTTGGCATAATGGCATTGAAAAAAGTGTTATTGAAGATAAAATCGATCGCAAAATACTTTTATGGAGCTTCATTATACAATTGACTTCTTAAAAACGCTTGCATACGAGGCGAACTTAAACAAAAGGACTTCTTTTACACTGTTCTTGAAGTTCTAAAGCTCCTTTAATCTCTAAACCTTACCCAAAAATGCTTCCAAAGCGCAGGCTTTTCAATTCCATCCGTAAGTATGTGTGCGTTTATGTAGGAGGAATTGGATGAATTGTTTCGTTCGCCGCAGGTGAACAGGGCTTAAGGTGTGTCCCATACCGTGCCACACACACACACACACACACACACACACACGCACACACACATGGATGCGATCGAATGAATGCGTTTCCTGTTCCGAAACTTTGCTTTGTGCGACTTGCTCAACTGGCCCCAGTGCCATGAGGCTGGAGCTGCGTCCAGGTGGTCGTCGCACGTTGTCGCCCGCTGCGAGCAAGTGGCATAGTAAACAATCCAAAGTAGGTGAATGAAAAAGAGTCAACTCACTCACACACACATTGAGCTAGTTTTGCAAGGCTGCACCCCGGCACAATGGCAACGGGCATGGAAAAATTCGCAAGCAAAAAGTGAACTCATTCCACGCGCTAATCTTATTTATGCTGTCGAGGATCTCCATAAATACGAATCTCTTGCTTGGCTGGCTTTTGGGATGAGGCTGGGGGGGTTGAGCTTTTGTTTTGCGAAAGATGCGCAAACTTACTGCTGTCATACGGTGGACGACAGCAACTGAAACCTCACTACCGGACACTGAGCAATGGCCTTGTTATTTTGAGCTTAAATCCGTTGACTGGTTTATTTGTTTTTTGGTCTGTGTGTTTGTTTGATTGTAAGTAGTATGTCCAAGTAGTATGTGTGTGTGTGCGTGTGTGTGACGTCCCTAAGTTGCCACGGGTCACCCGATTGGAACGAGCAGACCAATGAGAAGATGATCCGGACCGGACGTTTCCGGGCGTTCAGCGTCATTGCATACTTCTAGGGGTGCAGCGCAAAACTTTCTTCCCTTCCCTTTTCCGGTGCGGCGGGGTGAAGGGCGCGCGCGTGGGACATGCATGCATCCGGGAAGTGAGTTCTCTTTTACGCAAACTTTGCCTGTTAGTGACCGGTCGAAAAGGGAAGGCAGTCGTACATCTGCTCGCGGTGGGTTTGTGTGGGGCAACAAACAAACTTTTGCCTCATTCTACCTAAAGTTGATGGTTGAAGGCGTTTGTGTGATTCGTTCTTGTCTTTTTTTGTGTGTGCCTTGCTCTTTTTCTTTCCCCTCTCCGTGTTACACAGTTGTTTTTGCACCCTGTCAGGCACACACCATTATGCACGTTGCACAGGGGCACCGTGCAACTGTCCACTGGGCGCTGTGGCAGGAACAAACTTTTGCGCGCAAAACTTTTAACGCTGGAACGCCAACCGAGGGGAAGGGACTTTGGGGGGATGATGTTGTTTTGTGTATGTATGTGTGTTAGAAAGAGAGTTTATATACACTATGCACTCCGACAAGTGCATGCACATGACACCGGAAACCGGAGCAGGAGGAAGCTGTGACTGATGTACGCTTTTGTGTGCTGTGCTTTCGAGAAATTCCTGCGCACTTACTTGCTTGGGGCTGCAGCTTTTGGTTTGTTTTTGTAAAGGAAGCCTTACACAGCAGTGTATAATGTCCACAAATGTGCAGATCATTTTGAATGAGTTGTTGTTAATGTTAAGCTTCCGCCAGCGGGAGAGAGTGGGGAGCAATGTTTTATTTCTCACCGCTAATAATGGGATGCCAATATTCGTTTTATTTTAGGTCGTTGTTAGTATGTTGGAGGGTGTTTGTTCTGTACGCCTCTCGGGAAGGATATTTGCATTAAATAAGCTTATTTTTTTCCTCATTCCATATGAGTAGGTTGTCCTTTTTTGTAAAATAAAGAGTAAAGTTGTAAAAAACTTACATGAACATACTATTTTCTTAAAGTTGTTTATTAACATTACTTTCATTTGAACATGATTGCTATCAGTGAGAGGTTCATTATATTCGTCATATTTGGTTTGTTTGACATTGTTGACTATAAGGACGTATCTGTTTCGAATCATTTTTAATATTCGCTGCTTATTTGTAAAAATTGACATTTTAAAGTGATGCCTCATCAAAATTGTAAAAATAGAAAATTATAAACTTCTTCTTCTTCCTTTTCTTTTTCTTTTTTCTTTTTCTTTTTTCTTTTTCTTCTTCTTCTTCTTCTTCTTCTTCTTCTTCTTCCATTTTCTGCTTTTTCTTTTTCTTCTTCTTCTTCTTCTTCTTCTTCTTCTTCTTATACTACTACTCCTACTACTACTACTACTACTACTACTACTACTTCTACTTCTTCTACTTCTTCTACTACTTCTTCTTCTTCTTTTGGCACAACAACCGCTGTCGGTCAAGGCCTGCCTGTACCCACTAGTGAAGTGAGCTTGACTTTTAGTGATTTTTTGATTACCCCTTATAGTAAGATGCCATATGGCGGCACGATCCCTTCGAGGCGTGAACCCATGACAGGAGTGTAGTTAGATAGTGCGACTTGATAACTGTAACACGAAACCGATTGCCTTTAGTGTAACGAAATATAACAGCCAAAGTGGGACATCTAGAAAAATGTAACTTTTCAATTTCTTGCCTATTTTGAACAACTTAAATCAAAATTATTTGCAAGACTAAATTCTTCTTCTTCTTCTTCTTCTTTTTGACTCAACAACCGTTGTCGGTCAAGGCCTGCCTGTACCACTTGTGGGCTTGGCTTTCAGTGACTTATGGATTACCCCCCATAGCAGGATAGTCAGTCCTACGTATGGCGGCACGGTCTATTTGGGGCTTGAACCCATGACGGGCATGTTTTTAAGTCGTACGAGTTGACGACTGTACCACAAAACCGGCAAGACTAAATTATTTCTTTTTATTCAATTAGGATTGGAATTAGGAATAATCTTAGCTGCAATGTCCAAAACCAAGTCTCAGTTCATCCAAAAAAAACGCACAAACATAAATCTCACGAGTTATTCTTAAAGTGTAAACCTACAAAATAACAATGTTGTTGCTTCAATAAAATCTGTCACGCTTTATGTCCCTCGCGCTGCGCTAAGCAGCACCGAGATCATAAATAAAATCTTGATAGCGCAGTAGTTAATATTTATCTGTCTGTTTCTTTTTTTCCCCATCTTTCTGTTTTCACACACTGTCACTTCGCCGCTATTCGCTTTGTTTCGACCGATTGCGAGATTGCAACCATCGATTTTTATTACCCGTCTCTCGATACATCCCAGCTCCACTCCGCCAGCTACACGCACAGTAGTTCCCCTGCCCTGCGTCTCTGACACTATCTCTGCGCAAGGCCTCGGAGCAATAAATTCTAATAAACGAACGATGGCACAAACGAATTCCCGCGAGTGGACAATTGAAAACGCAGCCAATCGCAGCACCGCAGGACGATGCTTGCCCAGAGGAATCCCATTCGCATCACACCCAAGGGTAGAACGCGGGCGATTGGGCGCTGCTCCCCTCAAGCTGCATGAGCGCAGGGTACGTCCAAGGACAACATTCCCAAACCCCGGGGATGAGGGAAAAGCAATAGAACAAAAAGAAAGCTCACAAACACATACACCGAGAAGCACATCAAGGCACAAGGCAATAAATCAATTTTTTCCCGCCATACTTGACACCATCGGGGTAGGTGATAGTCGGCCGTCGGAGAGCGTGCGAGATGAAAAACAAAAAAAAAAAAAACAATCGGGGACAATGCTTGGGGCAATACATTCCACCCGGTGGTGGGAAGGTAATCCCCATCCCCTTCGGTGGGCCGGGAGGACCGTACTACAGAGCGCCACATTCGCACGGATGGCGCAACGAACGCGTACGGGGCATTGATGAAGACGATAATAAATGGACAGTGTCAGTTGATCCCGTGGTCTTGCCGGGGTCCGGGAGACTCTGCCGGTGCCGGTTTCGGTTGGCTTCTTCGAAATGCTTTCAGTCCGACACACGAGTGTGTCGACTCGGGCCACGTTTTCCACGCTGGCACGTGGACACCGCAACGGGACAGTAAATTACCGCGCCCTGTCATCTTTCGGACAGTGATTCGGCCGGTAGCCAGTGAGCTTTTCGAAAGCGCACCTGACTGCGATAGCAAAAAAGAGAGAGAGAGAGAGTGATTGTGATTATGCGGTGCTAAAGAAGCAGCGACAAAAAACATCCCATTCCAAGAGCACTTTGTGCTCGTTCTTCGAGCTAGTTGTGAATGATTTATTGAATATTTATGACTGATGGGTGAAAGCGCACCGAACTCAGTTTGGATACGAAATTCAAAGTGTCTGCCTCTGCCAAGGATCGAAGAACGTTTGAACAAACCGAAACAACAAGAGAACTCAATTTCAGGAACGAAACCATCACGAAATACAACAGGAGACTATTTTAAATGCTCTCATTATTGCTTAATTCTGTAGAGAGCTGTTGAAGCTGCAAGATTGGATTAGTTTCGAAGAATGGCGTACCTCACCGAGCGTTAAGCTTACAGTGCTTCGATCCTCTCCGTTCTCGGGCAGCGCAAGGCAAGGAGGTTTCGGTAAACATGCAATTTCACTTGAAACGCTTTTAAATAATCATGAACCAGACAAACGATCAAAGAGAGTGTTTGGTGCGGCCCACAAAAAACAAAGCCCCAACCCGAAACGGCTTCATCTTGGACGGCTACAATCGAATATCCCGACGAGAGAAACTCGTTCAAGTGCTCGAGCTGCGAGGTAGGTTGAAGTCCCACTTAACCGAAAACCCCAAACACAGGTTCCATTTAAATGCGAATGAGTGAGCTTTCTACCGTTTGCCAAACACCTTCGCCAGCTTCGGGATTGACGTTGCACATGCCACCCGTTTTCCCGAGAATGAGCTCAATGAGGGTTGTCGATGAGATCGTTGTGGGTGTTCGGTTTCCTGTTCAGTTCACACGGAGCATTCCGCCGTACGGATTGAACCCTTCTCTTTTTTGTCCGATGCTCTGCTTCTGCACCTTTGTGTGACGAAACTGTCTGTATTTCAATTTCGATCATTGTGTATTATTTTTGGTTGCAAAAAAACGAGCATCTACGCACCCGTGCGGATGGGATGCTTTGACACGTGGCCTCACACACGTGCTGGCTGGCCGTTAATCCGAGAAGCAAATGATGATGAGGCTAGCAATCGTACCAGCTTACCAGGAAGTGCGCGAGTTCGTAACGATTTGCAGGCATTAGATGTCCTTCTAGGAAATATGCTCCACAAAACAACAAAGAGTAGCAAACAGTAGGGGTTCGCCCAAAAAGTGTTGCATAATTTTAGGAGCAAAGGGATGGTTTTATTTGACTTTGACGCAATTATTGCGGTGTGGAGTAAATTACGGATAAAGTTCATTAGCATTATCAAATGAGGCCCGGTTAGCTTTCGATGCAACTGAAATGTGTTGCAATTTTGACATGAGTTTAATGGTTTTCAATTTCAATTAAAAATTCCTACGAGTAATTACTACAAGAGCACTGATGTGTACTTCGGATTTGAGTCATAAATCCACTCTGAATCTCGATTTGGCAAAACTGCATCCAACACCAAATCATAAGATGAAATTCTGAGAAATTAGGTGACAATGAGTTCGGACGATTATGGATCACTCCAGGTTACTCCAGATGATGTCTTTGGTTTACTCTGAACGACACCATATGAGTTTGCACGACTATGGATCATTCCGATCGACTTCGGATGAGTGTAGACTGCTCGCGTTGTGTCTAAACGACTCCAGTAGATGTCTTGACAACTCCAGATGCATCCGAACGATTCCGAAAGAGTTTGAATAAATCTGGACGAAAGCAGATGAGTCATGACGACTCCCAATGAGTTCGGACGATTACAAATCAATCTTAAAATGTTTGGATGATTCCGGAAAAATCCAAATAAGTCTGGACGGTTCCAGATGAGTCTAAACAGCTCAGGATGAGTGTGGACGATTTTACATGAGTCCGGCCAACTCCAGATAAGTTTGGACGTTTTCACGTGAGTCCGGACGACTCCAAACGATTCTTGACAATCACAAATGATTCTGGATGATTCCAAGTAAGCCTGGTCGACTCCGGATGAGTCTAAACGACTTCACATGAGAACAGACTATTCTAGTGTGAACGACTCTGCATGGGAACTAACAACTCCAGATGAGTCTGGACGACTCCGGATGAGTCAGGTCGACTGCCGATGAGTTTGGACGTCTACAAATTAGTCTTGACAAATACGGATGAGTCTGGAAGACTCCAGATGAGTCAACTCCAAATGAGTCTGGACGGCTCAAGATGAATCCAAACGACTCCAGATGAGCCTAGCCAACTCCAAATGAGTTTGACCGGCTCAAAATGAGTCAAGACGACTCCAGATGAGTCTAGACGACTCCAAATGAATTCTATTGTTCCTTGATAAGTCTTAACATCCCCGGATGTTTGTCAGATATGTTTGAACGACCCCGGATAGTTATGCATCAATCGGAAAACGATTAGATCACTCTAATCTAGTTTGAATTAAATCCAATTACGTATGCTATAAGTTCTTTTAATTTAATTGTGTATCACATGCATGTGGCGACAGCTAAAAGACCCGATTCAATTACAATTAAAACATAAAATTACAACAAAGGGATATTAAAAAAACCCAAATGCTTAAAAATAACGTCTCTCTTATCAATTCACTTCAATCATTACAGAGACAAACGTTCAAAACAAACTGCACTAATGACGACCAGAATCTTACAATTGCAACGAACACTCACCAATTTTCATCCAATAGACAAAATAAAGAAACAATCTACAATTGTATCAATTTGATTGCAATTACTCCCACCACGACCAAGTACAGGGGTAATCGGTTTTGATTGCAGCTCTCCATTGTTAAAAGTTTTTATTATCGTTCGATCGCAAATTGCTCTTGCACACTTGCTACACTTCCTTTCCTATTGCTTTCCACTTTTCTCTGTACTTTCCCCGTTGCAATCTGCATCGAGAGAGTTGAGCGGAACGAAAATAAACTATGAAAACAGTAAAACACTCCAGGTAGAAAGAAAATTAATCATGCATTTTTAACCAAGAGGTGAAGTGTGATTTCGGTTCGAAACGCACAGAACACGGAACAAGCCACATTGGACGCCACGGGAACGATCCGGGCCCAGGAGTTGATTTGCGAGATGAAATCTAAATCTCGTCAAACCGGCGAGCCGGTCCAGAATATTTCTGACTGGAAATTAGTGCCGCTCCAATAAGTATGGTTTTACACTGCGAGCAAGCGGAACTGGTCAACTCGGAAACAACGCGGGCAACCAGTTGCGTTCGGCGCTGCAGTCACTGATGGTAGTGTATTTTTAATTTCGCGATAAAACTCACCCTCTCCGTGATTCGTTGCAGCATGGGAATGGTTTTTGCACGACCAGGATTTCAGGATTTTGCCAACCGCCAACCGAACCGGATATCGAAAATAACTTTCGACCAGGTTGTACCAGGTTCGGTGGTCCTCGGTGATCGTGCTGGTACGAGGGGTCCTTTGGACCGTGGAAGTAATCTTGCTTTTAGTTCAATAGTTGATCGGGTGGGTTTTGGGAATTTAATTTCCCTGCCCGCTCGGGCTCGGCGAAATTGTTCGCAGTAAAACATTGGCCCACGGTTGTTGTTCGATCGATGTGGGTTGCGCGGGTTTGAAACTTTCACTACTAATTCCCGTGGTGAGTGTGTTGCGTTTGGTGCCCGGTGCAATCATTATGATTATTATTAGTCCACTGGGAATTAATTCAAATCCCGGGCTGGGAATCGAAAAGTGGGTGAGCTTTAGTGGATTCCATGGCCAGAACAAGCAGGGCTTATAGATCGAAGGCCACAAAACACGGTACAACGGTATGTGAATGAACGATGCAATCACGAGTTGCTGTTGGACCTCAGCCATGTTTCAATAAACCAAAATTGAAACAAGATTATATGCTGTGTTTGTGGATATTTCGTTGTTTTTTTTATTAGTTGATAACAATAAAAAAGCGTTGTATGTTGTTAATATGATGCTTAATTTTTAAGAATTTTATAATACATTGCTGATTAAATATACTTTTTAATGCGTGTATTGAACAACTATCAAAAATGTTTCATGATTTTTCCAGTTGCTGGCAGGTCAAATGTTACAAAACTTTAATACAAATTACTTTTTTTACTTACAAAAATATTTTTTTGAACTTTATTTTAAATACTTTATCAAGACCCGATAAAGAAGATGATATAAAATTTAACAATTAGCAAAATATACAAAATTTGGACAGTCTCAAAGCTAAAAATCTTTTCCCACAAGAACCAAATTGAAGTAAATTTCCTGGGTTTTCCAGGAGTTATTATAGCTGTGGAACACTTTAATGACTCTTTCTTACATGGAATGAACTTAATGTAATGGGAATTATACTCTATAGCACCCTTAATGGATAAATCCAATAGAAATTTCCAAGTAGCCTGTTCAAAAAGGGTGCCAAAAGGGTCCAACATATGAAGTTCACCTTATAAGAAAAAGTCAAGGAACAGTCCCACAACTATGAGAATATCTGGGAACCCTTTAATACTAGGTTCAGTTGATCTGTCCACAAAAAAACAAGAATTTTGGATTTTGTTTAACTGTTTCAATATTTTGCATAATAAGAGTAAAAAAACAAATATTACTCACTAAGCACAAGCGTACAAAACATACCCAAAACCACAAAACATACAAAAATAGAAAAAACAAACATAAAACAATACAGTGAACTGCTGACCTGCGAGACAATAAACCCATTTTATCCCATTACCGCGGTGCATTACTGATCCGGAAAAAACAACCGCAACACACACCCGATCGAGCATCGATTCCGGTTGCTTGTTACTGTGGCGAAAACTAAAAAGCGTCATCTCCCATTGCCCCCAAAAAGCCATGCTTTATGCTTCTCCCACGAACTCTACACACACACACACACACCAAAAACCACACAAACACACAGGGCAGACAGAGGAAAACATGTCCCTGGCTTAGCGAGAAACCGGGTCAGATGGACATTCGGTGTTCAGCGTATGCAACGAGCCAGTTTAAAAAACGCCCAGCCCACCCGCCAGTTTCGTGAAAATGAAAATTTGTCGTACTTTTAGCACCTATTGGACGTACATTCGGACCCACCTTAAACACTGAGTGCGCCACCGAAAGGGTCAGGAAGATGCAGGAAGACCAACACACACGCACACAGGATACACGGCATGTGCATAGGAATTAGATTTCGAATATTCGAACCACAAACTCCTGCATCTCTCTCTCTCTCTCTCTCCGCTTTTCACTAGACCGATAAATATCGATTTGTGCAGTAGCTTTGACTACCTCGGTCGGTTTACCGAGTACGCTTACGGTTTTTGGCAAAAAGGGTTTCGCCCGACCCGGTAATCGCTTTCGATACGGCCCCGAAAGCCTCGTAGGAGATTAAATGCCAAGGCTGCCCGACCGGATAGCTTCACATTCCGAGGCAACGAATCAGTATGTGTGTGTGTTTAACATCCGTTTTGTCTGCCCTATTGATATTTGATACTTGCTTGCTGCGGTGCACACACGGAGGTGAATAGGGGAAACCCGGGTTGCCTCCGGGTTGCCAACAGCTCCACAGCGCATCTGAGGCGCACCCAAGCTGCAACGTGGGTTGGTGTGTGTGTAATTATGGGTAAGGTTATAAATAGAAAGCCTTGTGCCTGGTGGGAAGGCAAACCAGGGGGCGGTACAATGGACATTCTGGGAGCTTTCCAGGAAAGTGGCATTGTTTGTAACCACCACCGCCATCGCCCTCTTGCAGCCTTCTTTTTATGCACACATGTCGGACATGTGTTTTGCCAGATGGTAAACTTGCACAGACAAAGCTCGGATGCACACAAACACACATCCTAACACAACCAATTCTAGCTCATTCGAATGCTCCCCCCTCCCCCTCCCCTTGTGCCTGTCTCATCTCCTTCTCCTTCCCTAAAACAAATATGATCACCTGCAATAACGATTAACATATATTGATATTGGCGTCCTCATCATCCCACAGCGCATGGTGGGCATGGTTCGGCATTTCGTGCGTTAAATTAAGTTATAGTTTATTGCAGAAAATTATGCTAATTTCAATAACAATAACGATTGATACTACTGATGCTTGCACGAGTGCACCGAGGCTTGGAGGCTCACTAATGCCCGGTTGCCCCGGACGTAACCGTGTGTGTACCGTAGATCGTATTTATGAATAAGCGGGTTTAATTAGGGGCAATATTTGAGTTAAGTGGCTACCGAGTGAGGGTGAGAACTTAATCGACCACAGAAAATGTAGCCTTCCTGTGCGCCCCAGTGTGTGTGTGTGTGTATGTGTTGGTATGCGGTCCAGTGGCACCGAAATCAAGTGAAGCAAAACACGACCCAGGGACGGGTTTTTGCATAATGGGGACACTGTTTAGTTTACCGCCGTCGGGTTTTTGAGGACCAAAAACCCTGTGCCAAGAATTAAATCGAGAAATAGTTTCCATAATGAGAATGAAGGGGGTAGGGGATGCCTAATACTTGCGTGTGCTGGAATTGAAATAATCCGTCATGACGAACTGGGGACCGGAATTGGGGTTTTGGTGTAGTGTTGATATAGTTTATAGAAACGATCACTAAACGGGCAGAGAGGCTCCAAACTTTATGGATATTGTTATAGGGCAGTTGAAGTAGGGCTAGTGGCTGGTGTTATAAACTTTCGGAAGTGTGATGGAATGGGTGGGTAATCAAATCTAAAACTAACTGCATTCCAATATCTTTCCCGTTTTATAACCCTGTCCGACTGTGCGACGGTGATGTATTGAATAGGGTGTGTTTTTGGCAATGTTTTAAGTGCCTAAATTACTTAAATCCTGCACGATGACCCATAAACGAATGATAGTTAGTTTGAAGGTGTATTTTATGCTAAGAGGAATCTACTATAGATGACAAAGTGATACTCTCTAATGTGATTAGGCGAAACTATTTAAGTCATGTCATCAAAGGTAGTTCATTTGTACGATACTAACTAGAGCAACTGACCCGACGGTAACATAACTGATGCTTGTCATTCTCCATCGACAATAAAGGTCATTTGAATTGTTTATCAAATCGAAGAAAAAAGTAACTTTTGCAAGGGACAGAATGATTGAGAACGTTTATGTGAAAAAGCTAAATTTAGCTACAAAATAAACACTTCAAAGCGAAAGTATTTCCCATTTGATTATATCATAAATGTTCTTGATGATATCATATTTCTAAAACAGCTCTATAGAAGACTGCTTTTCTTGTATTACAGGTTCCCATATTTTGTTGGTGCGTTCTCACGATTTTTTGGCCGTTTCCCAGAATTGTTTGGTCCAATTGTATTGATATCTAATCGTAAAATACCCATAAATTATGGGAACGAACCAAAAATCTAAGCGATACGATAAAAAAAATCGTGGGAACGCACCAAAAAATCATGGGAACTGACCAATAAATCGTGGGATACCCTGTATAATTGACAAATTACATATAAATATATAAAGGTTATTCGTGTTGAATTCTACAGAAATTCTAAATTAAATTTCTTTGCTACACAGTAAGACCAAAAATACTTTTAAAAAAAACCAAAAAAAGGTGAGTATGACTAGTAAGTAACGGAGTCCAGCGGATCTGGATTGAAACAGTATCTGATTCTATATCAAACCCGATTGAGTTCCATGACTATGAACAGGTACAGGTACAATTCTAGGATCAGCATATATTCGGGATTAGTTCCAAGACCATTCTGGCCTTCGCATCAGTTCCAGCATTGGTAGGAATTTAGTATCAGTTCTAGTTCCGCTAGCATGAGTGCAGAAGCATTTCCTAGATCGGTTAGGACTGAAAATTAGTTTATTATAAATGTAAGGAATGAAAATACGAGGAAACGAATGTACGAGTTCAAAGTTCTTTATTTAGACGTGTTTAGTACAACAAACCGATCGCGACTGACCACTCCGCACGTGCTCCCGTTTTTATAGCTATCCTATTATCTCCTATCTCGCTCACTCATATCTTCGTTTCTCTTTCTCCTGATGTCCTTTGTCATCGCTCGCTTCGTTCCTCTTACTTTCATCCTATCTCCTTCTAGAAACTTACATAAATTTCCCTTGAAATTTAAGGGAATGTTGGGAATATATTGTTGCATGGTCCAGTAAGCGGGCAACATTGACATTTTTTCCACTAATGTTTTAAGTAACAGGTGATGTTTTTTTTCAATTATTATTATTTATTTATTTAATTCTTGTCCGCCAATGATGGCCTCACAAGATACAGTAAATTATTATATATTAATGTAGCGCAGACCTTCACCAATACTAGAAATGGATGAATGGATATCAACTCCAGCATATAATAGATTAAAAGTGCGTGCCATTGCTGATATCTGTTCATTTGCCGCATAATTAGTGTTATGCCTATCTATATACAAAAGGGACGATGAACGAGGGCTAGAGCGAGGAACGTTTGTGTTCACTTTGCTTAATAGGCGAGGCGCGTCAATTTCTCCTTTTAGCAGTTGCATGCAGTTACATGCAAAATGATTAACCCGCCCGTGGAAATGGATTTTGTGGAAATGGATCACACGCATCATGCTGGTTTGTGCCGGAAATCAGAACCGGAACATTATTAAGTATTCGCTATGTTCCCGGAAAATCATGAGTACGATTTGGAATGAGAAAAATAACTGCAACTGGAGGTTTTATGGAAGTTCTAAGAAGAATAACGCCCATCAAACGATCGGAATGAGCTCGTACCGACGATAAAGTGCGTTGCGACCAAATGCAACATGATTTCACCGTACTTTTACGATCAGGGCCTCACTCTCAATGCGTATCGCTATCGAAAGCTTTTGAAAATTGTAGTAAAGTCAGAGGTTACATTAGAGGCCCTCGGTTGGCCGTATGTGTGGCAGTAGGACACGATACTTTACCACGCGGCTTCCTAAACCGTCACGAGGGATTTGATCTCCAACCTTCAGCAGAACTCAAACCCTTTGACTATTTTGTTTTTTGATGAAGTTAAAGGAGGTATTCATAGATCGTCCAGCAATACCTAGACCGAACTAGAGGTGTAAATTAAGTCCGTTTTTTGCGGTCCTTCCCGGGGACACGCTTGTAAAAGCTTGCTCCAGGCTTCCAGAGAGGGCCGTAATACTATTTTTGCAACAAAAACCTTAATAAAAAAATTTGCCCATACAATTGTATTGCCTTTTTCTGTAGGAAACTGTCAAACTTTTCGCGAACATTCTGCAGCTACTTGTAGGTCAGTGTTGTTTGGATCATTATCAAAAACAACACATTGGCGCATGTTTCAAATAAAACTTTCAAAGAGATAAACCCGTTATTTAGATGAATAAAGGTGGTAAAAATGGGAAATTTTATTATCTTTCAACCACTACACAAATATTGATGTTATTTGTAAGACAAAGAATGTTGAAAGCTTCTCATCTTTGGCGAAAATAATTGAATGTGAAAAAACAATTACAAGCAATTCTCCATCAAATTAAAGCAACAAAAACGTTTTTACAATTGCAAAATTGTGTCTGGTGGCAGAAAACATCTAAATCGCTTAACACTAAACTCACCTCATTCCCCGTAGCCCCTTCACCATCAGAAGGAATAAAACACTCACTGCCCGAAAGATTCTCACTCAACCGCTCGCAAGCGAAACTGGTCGCGTCCGCGTGTTCTGCCGGTAAAAAAAATGCTTCCGGCTGTATTTAAAACTCACCCACCCGAACCAATCGAACAATCAAGTTAAAAGCACCAAGACAAAAAGCAGCACAAAAAGCAGGGAGCACCGTTGCGCCCCAAAAAGTTTGTATCAACAGCGTCCTTAATTTCAGCCGGCCCTTCCCCACCCTCCAACTGCTGCTTGCTGTTTATGTTGCGCCGGACGAAGAAGTGCGCACCGCGTTACGCAACCGCCGTCATCGCGGTGGTGCAGGATTTAATTACGCGACCAGAGAGACGTCCCGGGAGAGCGAAATTAGGTTTTTGCCGGCCCCGTAAGCATCGACACTTCCGTTTGAAGTTTGATTCGCCAGGCACCAGTACCGTCCCTACCACCGTCCATGGCCCCTATCAGATTACCAAGATCGGACGAGCGGAAGCAAGATGGCAAGAGTGGTGTATGTTCCGGTTTGAAGGCGCAGCGATAAGAAAATTGAACTAACCAATTGTTGGTGGGTGGGTGGTGGCCGTCTCCCCCCCCCCCCCCCCCCCCC